>CAOKZL010000012.1:1800000-1963442 GCA_948472985.1 Iguana delicatissima
GCCATCCCAGTAGGCTCAGGGAGAACTAACTGGTGCAGCCACTCCTAGCTTGGGTGTTCTTCCTCGTTAACACCTTTTGCCATGTTGTTTGGCCACACGTATCCCAGTTTCCATCTGTGAAATGTTGGAAGATATGCATTCATTTCTTTTAACACGTGGGTGAGTTTATGAAGTAACTTTGTACATCTTAACTAAAGGAGATTCTATTTTTAATCTGTCCCATAACTTGTGGTTTGGCTATTTTGTTCTGTTTGCCATTCATTGTTCTGCTAGAGAAGCAAACGCAAATATTCCCCAAATTCTCAAAAGTATTCCTCATGCACCCACCCATTAGCAGAAAATCTAAACGAGGAGCACTTCTCAGTTTTTCCTAGTGGTTTTAGGGTTTGGAAGTGGGTGAGGTGAGTGGGTCAAAGTCTACAGGAATGGAGACCAACTGCTTTGAGATGGAAAAAAAAAATGTCCAGAATGCAGCATGCCTGGCAATTTTTCCCCATCTATACCTCAGATGTATACTTTGAAACATGAATCTTTTGACTGCATTCCTTAGGAAACTATATTAGTTATTGCTCCTTGTTGACTTGATAACAATTGTGGGTCTACCTTTGTTTATATGGCCTGGTAAAGTCTTGCATCAAGTTATCTGGAATTCTGTCCGAGGCTTCATCCATTGACAAATACAAATACCATTTAAGGAGAGACATCATCTCCATTCCTTTCAATAGCTTGTCAAACACTTAACAGCAGGGTTTGGGAGAATGCAGCGTCCATGTCACTTGTGGTTCTTAAACCCCATTGTTGCAACCCTTGGTGCCCATCTGGGCACCTCTGCAAGATTGTTATTCAGCCTATAAATGGGTAAAACAGAGTCAGAAGCACCTCAAAACACAGAAGGCTTTGGTTCCCCCCCACCCATTTCCCACTCCCTCAAATACTCACAGACTGTGAAAAAATGGCCAAAAGTGAAACTGGAAGTGATGTTTCACCCATGGAAGCTGGGAATAATGCTTCTAGTTTCAGTACAACAGCACAGTATGTTCACAAGGAGAAGGGAGTGAAAAAGAATGATCCCAGCCTCAGGTGAATTTCCTAAGACAGCCTACAGACAAGGAGTCCTTGCTAGAACTATGGGACTCCAGCTGTATTGGAGGTTGTCGCTTTGCATTTTATTGACACTCTTGAAGTAGCCACTGCACTTGAAAGTAAGGGAAGAAATTCTTGTATTTTGCACATCAGGTTCCTCTGCCTGCTCTGAACCCACCATCACCTTTATCAGACTCATCATGCACTGAAGTGGAAGGTATAGAAACTTAAGTTGCTTCTGTGGGTTGCCGCACAACTACTTCAGCTCCGTGAGGAGTGATGAATACTAAGGGAAACTGGCCTTTAAGAGTATCCTAGAGAATCAGCAGATGGTGTGGGGGGCTTGGATGGGACTTGAATTGTACCCCAATTAATTTGAGTGAGTTTCTTTTACCCATGATAACACATTTTGAATTGAATCCAATCTGAGCTCTTTTTTAGGAGCTGCTCAATAAGCAGCTACATAAACGATTTTAATTAGTAAAAAAGTCATCACAAGCAGGACAAATTACTGAGGCATTGGCATTAATGGTGCCCATAAGCCTGCTGTAGGGAAGCCACTGACAATCAAAATGAATATCAAAATGGCAGCCTGCTGCATAGAACTGCCTGAAATAGCCACACTGAGGATTAAATTATTCCTTCTGGAAACTCTTGACAGAAATGCAGTTTCCATGCTTTAGGGGGAAAAAATCCTCTTTTAATGCTATCACCTTCCTACAAATCTCTTAGTTGCTCCCCCTGTTTCTCCAGCTCCTGATTTACCTGCAAGCAAATCAAAGTAAGCTCCACAGTTCTGTTGTATTGATTGGGAAAGGTTTACTCCGGGGAGCTCTCCTGGTCAGAGTTTAGGGCTGTAGCGATACCTAACTAGATGGCAAGGAGCATCTGTAAATTATTCAAGGGTGCAGTGAGTGAAGCTTGCTTTCTTGCTTCTGACCAGAAATCTTTTGCTACTCTAATATGTTGGAGCAGCAATTGATGGCTTACACATTTTGGAAGCGTTGGAAGGGGCTAGCCCTAGCAGCAACATACTGCCACCTTAAAAAAACAAAAACCACTCCAGAATCAACCAACCGGGAAAATAAAAGGAAGACCAGAGACTTAAGGGCGGGGGGAAGAATCCGGTAGAGGTAGGGAAGATATTATGAAAAGAGACAGAGAAGCATATAGGTAAAAGAAACTGATCCAAAATTTTACTGTACATAGGATAAATTGAACCGAGAAGCCTTTCCTGTCAGCCACGCAGGGAAGGAACAGAGAGGAACCAGTGGTCTGGTCCTTTAATAGTTAAAACCATGTGATGTAGCCTACATCATTAAAATGGATGCATCCATCTCCACAAAAGAAGACCATGACTGTGCAGCTGGGTTAATATTTCTGTAGTTAGTTTAGGGATGGAATATAACTGCAACTTTGCTAGTATTGGGAATTCTGTCCTGTTTGTCTTCACTGAAATCTCTTTCTTGACCTTTTGGTTCCAGAAATGTTAAATGGGGCCCCTGCAAGTGGCAGCTGATGGCTCCCATGTCAGTTGGGTAGTAAAACCATTCGGAGTTTTACTGTGAGCTTTGAAGGAGCTATGCAAGGAGATGAACTTGCTGTGGGGATAGGATTCAGTATTTCTGATATCTCCTTTAAAGTCTGAACTAAAACATGGAGTTGATACATCACCTCACTGACATGGAAACCACCACTGAACTCTTGCATTTACATCTTGTGCTGATCCTTTTTTTTCTATAAAAAAAGAAAGCTGAAACTATAGAAACAGTGCTTCTTCTCTAGCCCAGATCAGCACCGCCATTCAGTTAAAAAGGCTAAAGAAATATCTGGAACTCAAAATACAAAATAAAATATTTACATTTATTCCAACTTTAAAAATCTCTTTCAATGAAACTTTAAAAACATTTTATGCATTTACGTTGATTAAGCTATGTGTTGTGACAGTATTAATGATACAATAACAATCAGCAACATGTACTTAGAAGTCACTTCCTCAATAATTTTGAATAAATGAAGGGCCACTGAGTTTTAAACCAAGAAATCTCACAAGGCTATTTTATTTTTGTGTAATTTTGAATTTAGAATTATAGAATCATCCAGCTTAACCTCTTGTAGTGTAGAAAGAAGAGATTTACAGCTTCATTGCTTTGTGGTTTTAATATTCAACGTGTACAATGAGAAGCTAAACATCTTAAAAGATTTGCAAGAAGCAATACAACTGCAGCTACTTGGAAAACATAGCTAAGAAGAGGAGATTCTCTTGACAAAACTGTCTCAAATGCACTGCTGCTGCAAGAAACTCATACTAAATCCAGCAAGCTGTTTAGACGGGTAAACATATAAAAATATGGCATTGCCCAATTCCATAGACTATTAGCTCCTGTTGCCCAGTTTTGGCTACTCTTCTTAGTGGGCACAGTTCAGGTTTGTAGGATCTTCTTGGGTTTTACCAAAACCCCAAGACCCACCATGATTATGTTTAATTCCACTGATTTAAAAGCACTGAGTTGAAGGATGACACAGTCAGGATACAACATATACATTTGGAATAGAAAAATCTTCAGCCCAGAATCTTATTCTGAGGCAAACTGAACTGAAGTAAACTCATAGTCCAGAGGTAGACAAAATGTGTCCCCCAATTTTTAAAAATTATTTTCCCCCCAAATATTTGTTTTGTCCACAAATAGTATCACTTGATGGAATTTATGCCATGCTTTTGGACTTCTCTGGGAAGTGACTTCCTGTCATCTCCTTTTTTTTTTGTTAAAGGCCTGTCTTGGGCCTAAAATGGTCTATGTGGGGGTGAACCCTCTATACCAGTGCAGGGTGTTGGGGGGCAGTTGGAGGCAAAAAGAGTTTGATGTTTTTGTAGAGAGGGGTGTTGCCCTCCAAAGTTTCCTGAAGGCCAGTTGCCACCCCCTAGCTTTCAACTGTTGCCCACCCCATCATAGTACTTTAGTACAAGAATGAATTCCTAGTTTCCCCTAAAGTTTGTTCAACAATTTAACTGAGATCAAGAAGAAGAATCATACTGCTGTTCTTTTTAAAACTGGGATGCAGAAATCTATACTGGTTTTATGAAAGTCATCCCATGATTTACCAGCAAATCGACATCTATCTTTTGTCCATTCCTAGCCTACTCTGACTGGCATAGGAATTCTAAAATCTTGAGCAGAGGGTTTTGTTTTGGCAGTTCTGCTGCTAAATAAATATTAATTGGTGGATCCTGGTATTTAAACATGCAGATTGCTGAACAATAAATCAGCTCATATTTGAAATGAAATAATGCTAAGGCATTTTATGGCAAATAGACCCATCCTAGTCCCATTACCATCTGTAGTTCTAAGTTCCACAGGCTTCTTCCACTTATGTAACAGGTTAAGGATTGGAGCACAGTCAGAACACAGAATTGGTTGAAAAGGAGAATCCATTTACTGTACTCTAGGGAGCATGAAAAACTTACAGAGGCTCACGTGGAACCAATCATGTGCACACTACTTGTAAAGTCTCTTAGCCAGCTTAGCACTTTCTCCCCCCACCCTCAGCTCGCTTTGCAAGCAGCATGCACGCACAGGCATTTCCAAGGGAGCCTCTGCAGGCAAGGAGAACTGATGAAACAGCAGAACTCCAGCTGAATTAATGGTACCTTTAGAAGTGTCAAAAGAATGAGTCACCAGATAACAGGGTGTCAAAAGGTGGGGACCTTCTGCATTCACATGGTCACCCATAAAAACTTCCATATAGCCCCTTACAGTAAGAAAGAAACCCCAAATCTGTTCTGACTAACAAAGCGCTGAGTACCACACAGTCTCTCTCACAGCTCAGTTCTTTTCTTGCAAACAGACATAGTAAACCAACATCACATTAAAATCTCTACACAGATTATAACAGCTAGAGGAGGACATTAATGCAACCACTGCATCCTCTGTCAAAATGTACTCTTTCTGAGAAACTGAAGGTTTTCTGTAGTTGGAACTCAACTTTTAGAAACTCTTAGAGGTAAAGGAGTTTGCATAGAGCCAGCATGGTGTCATGGTTTGAGTGCTGAACTAGGATTTTACGGGACCAGGGTTCAAATCCCTGCTCAGCCATGGAAACCCACTGGATGACCTTGAGCAAGTCACGGTCTCTCAACTTCAGAGGAAGGCAAAGGCCACCCTCTTCTTAACAAATCTTGCCAAGAAAACCAAGAAAAGCTTTAGTGTAACCAATAAGTTAGAAATGACTTGGAAGGTATGCAATATAGGATTTGGCGGAAGGGAAATTAGACCAGGTATCAATCTAGTTGCCTGAGGCTAAATAACAGAAATAATTGGACAGTGGGACAAGTTACCAGGAAAATGCATTGTCTCAATATCTTTTAGGGCTGGCTGTGAATGGAGTCGGTGGTCATAACACCAACTGTAAAGCATGCACCCCAGGAAAGACTGCTGAGCGAGGATATAAAAAAGGCGATGTGGAAACTTAAAAGAAGGAGCCGCCTGCTCCTGGGGATCTGCCCAGGGTGCTGAAATTATGAGGCAGCTGCTCTCCATTCTATCAAGACAAACCTTCAGTCCTGTACTGTCTGTAATAACTGGCAAAGGTGTTCTGGGATCTCAGGCAAAGAGTTTTAATAGGAGAGGTAACCTGGGATGTCAGGTCAGACCCTCCCTGATTAGTGACTGCTCCTGCGAGCAAATCAAAACTTCTGGCTTGAACTGCACCCATCCCATGTGGCTTGACCTTCCCAAAACTGGACATGCTGAAGACTCTGCTCCAAAACGGACATCAGTACAAATTCCCAGATTTAAACAGTATCTTCCAGATGCACACCTGGGTTTCATTTTGGGGAAAAAAAATCTGAATTCCTCCAGATGACTAGAGTGTAATACATTGCTAAGTGGTATACTTGCCTCACATCTTGCTGGAATTTCTTGCTACTGTTCTTGTCATCCCCTACAAAATGGCATTCTATTTACATACTTTTAACTGTGGGATTTTTCTCCATCTACTTTTTATGTATCCATCTGACAGTGGCTCCCATCCAGACAAGCTGATTATTATTCATATATGCAGGCACACATCAGGGTCTGGCTGTTCTAACACCATCAGCAGTCTGTTTGTCTTTATTTTTTCTTTATAGGTGCCACTAGAGAACTCTTATTATCTTGGACATTTTAAACACTGCCAGTTCTATGAGAAAAGGGCTTTTCTTCTTCTTTGTTTTTAATTCATGTCTCCTTGTTGAGATGGTGGTAGGGCAATTGGAGGTGCAACAACTGAAAGCCAGAAATTGTAAATTACTTCCCAAAGAAATAAAAATCGTGGTTCATTATATACTATGAACTTTCTTTACAGGGAGGAATGGGCAAGTACTGTTCTCCTATGCAGCTCCCATAACTACAGGAGGACTTCTTGGGTACTGCCAAATGTATGATTGCTTAGAGCAGGTGGGAGACTGAATGAATAGGATTGTTGCATTAAAAGCCATAGGTGTGAATTCCTTGTGGCAGATGTTGCAGGAGATGTATGGCAGAAGGCAGGGTTCTGCCAACTCCTTCATTATAAGGAAGAAGTCAGCAGCCTGATAATGATGCACACTTGGCCAGAGAGCAGAAAAAAATTCACCACTTTTTCTTCTGAATTTACCCTTGTGGGGGAAACTGTTTGAAAAAGAAATTAATCCATAAAGAAGGGCCAAAATACTGAATGTAAAAGATAATTTTAACAGTTCTTTCCCCCTCCAAGCGTTACCCTTCTCTTTTCCTACACAAATTGACTGTTGGAAGAGTAACAGTGGGAGGCCTTTGAGTGCTTTCAAGTTCTTTTCTTGTAAACAAAACTTCTCTTATCTTGGATTAGAACTCTGCCGTGCCGGTGATTCCTGCCTAGAACAAAAGTTATCCCAGCAGGCAGCGTCTTCAGGTGCAAGAGGAACAGCAGAGGCAACTAAATCTTCAAAAGTCAGTTCTGTAAATGCAGGCTGGGTCACATCAGTAGAAAGTACCTAAAAAAGAGAGAGAGATAAAGAGAAAGAAAGAAAAGAAAAAAAGAAAAGGCTGTGTGGTTAGAATCTGGTAAGCATGGCCAGTGATTTTTTTTTTACTGAAGAACAAGGCTGGGATTATTTCTATAGGTTTGTCACATTTAAAAAGAATTATTTTATAGTTGGGAGATCCAAAGCAGCAAAAGACAAGCCTTTCCAGAGCCAACAAGTATATTCGCATTTAGTGAAGTCTCTGAAAAACTAATAATGGGAAGAGCAGTTTTCTCCCCCACTTATGGGCCATTCTTATTTTGATTATCTCTTCTACTCTGTGTGGGAGGAAAGGGAAGATTTTCTGCAACTGATCTGAAAATGGGACACAGAAAAGACCCAGTGTAGTTCACCATGACTTTTTGTAAGAAACATTTTCCTCCTATACAGCTTGAATATTCACACTGATGCATTTCTACGTTGATTCCATCACAGAGCAAAAAAGGAATCACAGAATCATAGAGTTGGAAGAGACCACAGGAGCCATCCAGTCCAACCCCCTGCCATGCAAGAACATACATCAAAGAACTCCCAACAGATGGCCATCTAGCCTCTGTTTAAAAACCTCTGAAGAAGGAGACTTCACCAGCATGTTGTTGGCCTCATCATTCTGTTACCCTGTGAATTGGGAGTCCCGGGAGGGGCACCCAAACAACAAACCAAACCAAGCAAAGATGGAGAAATTAGCTGGAGCACTCTCTTGGCTAACAAGAGGCAGGGTAATGCAGCAGAATCTTTTACCCTATGTCTACAGTGTCAGGTCAGTGAGGAGGCAAATGGTTCAAACAGCAATTAAGATTTATTAAACAGTTATTAAAGGAAAGCATACACACACTCCTAACTAGAAAAGGACAATAGAGTTTCAAGGGGAATGGGTGATACGCCACCTGTCCTGTAGTCCTGGAGAAGCCAATTGTAGAAGAGGAAACCCAGCGTGGCGGCCGAGGGGAATCTGCTGAACCGAGCGGCAGCAAGGCAGAGTAGAAGTCCAGAGCAATCTGGCAAGAGTTCCGAAGAGCTCTCAGAGTGGGAGATATTTATTTGGGAAAGAACAACCGCAAGCTAGTCTGGCCTCGGGTGAAAACAATAAGCTTTGGGTCGGAGACAAAGCCTCCGAAAGGTCAGAATTTGCATGATTGAGTCAAAAGTCCGAAATGACAATGGTACGGCCGGTATGTAGATGCGGCTAGCTCGGCAGTTAAGTACCTAGCTCGCCAGGGTGTCCTCTCAGGGCAGAGGATCTCTTTGTGGTAATGAAGGTGTTTGTTTCGGGAGGTCCCCTAAAGCAGATCTGGCAATATCTGGCTTGGTTTGGTGGAAGCAGCAAATAGTAGCCATGCCTAGCTTCGCGCTTGTTCGGCGGACCTCACAAACACTTGGCTGGTGGCAGAGTAGGGCCAAACTGCGATATCAAAATAATATCTTTGGTTCATCAAAGGCCAGGCCAGAGCACGGTGTTAACAATACTCTAGAGATTATTTGTTGCCTATGCAAGGAAGTCCTCAAACACAATTGGACATTTATCTTATTATCATTATCATCCTGTTTTACAGAATAATTTTATTTGCAGTGTAAGATTTATTCTGCAAAAGCTCCAATGGGTTTTTGCAGAGACATTATTTTCTACAGAAAAAACCTTGCAGACTGTACAGAAAATAGCATTTTTCTGAAGAAAGCAACATATTTTAAAGAAAAAAAACTCAAGTGTGCTTTTCCATACTGTCATATGGTCTGAACGGCAAGCAGAACCTGCTGCAATTCCCTCTTCTGTACAACCATTAGAGGGATAGAAACCCTGTTCCTTATTTTACCTGGCAATCCTCATATGTTAGCAACAAAAACTAGGCAGCACCCAATCAGTAGAAAACAGGAGATATGTCTCAAGGTGCTCAATGGATGAATGATTTATTAATAAATAGCCCAACTCTTCACTGTTTTTAAGCATGCCCCCCTTATTTGGACAAATTATTGCTACTACCTTCCATATTAAAAAAACAAAGAAAAGGATACTCAGATCGAATGGGATCAAAGCTAACAAAATGAATTCAACAGAGAGAAATGTAAGGTCCTACACTTAGGCAGAAAAAATGGAATGCACAAATATAGGATGGGGTACACATGGCTGGATAGCAGTATGTGTGAAAGAGATCTAGGAGTCTTGGTAGAACACATGCTGGACATGAGTCAGTGGTGTGATGCAGCAGCCAAGAAAGCCAACATGATTCTGGGTTACATCAATAGGAGTATGGTGTCGAGATTGAGGGAGGTAGTGGTACCACTCTATTCTGCTTTGGTTAGATCTCATTTGGAATACTGTGTCCAGTTCTGGGCACCTCAATTCAAGAAGGATATTGACAAGCTGGAACATGTCCAGAGGAGGGCAACCAAAATGGTGAAGAGTCTGAAAGCCATGCCCTATAGGGAGTGGCTTAGGCAGCTGGGTATGTTTTAGTCTGCAGAAGAGAAGGTTAAGAGGGGACATGATAGCCATGTTTAAATATTTGAAGGGATGTCATGTCGAAGAGGGAACAGACTTGTTTTCCACTGCTGCAGAGACTAGGACAAGGAGCAGTGGATTCAAGCTGCAGGAAAGGAGATTCCACCCGAACCTCAGGAAGAATTTCCTGATGGTCACAGCTGTCCGGCAGTGGAATATGCTACTTTGGAGTGTGGTGGAGTCTCCTTCTCTGGAGGTTTTTAAGCAGAGGCTGGATGGCCATCTGTTGGGAATGCTTTCATGTGTGCTCCTGTGTAGCAGGGAGATGGACTGGATGGCCCCTGTGGTCTGTTCCAACTCTATGATTCTAATCATTGAGCACCTTAGGACATATCTCCTTTTCTCTGCTCACTCTGATATGGTCACATCAAGATTCCTCTTCATGAGGTGATTCAATCAAAATTCTAGTCCGCTGATACAGACTAGAGCTTGTAAGAAACCTTAAATGCTCTAGCAAACTGCCCACGGACAGTGCTATGAATAAAGTCTGGAATCAAATGAATGGTAGATTTCAAGCAGTCAATGCTGCTCCAGAAATTGGGGTGGAAATCAACTGAGTTGCAAATGGCCATTTTTTAATTTATTTATTTTTTTTGCAATGCCTTTCCTCTAAAACAAGTAAGAGGAGAAATCCCCACACCTTGTTTTTAGCACTCTCCAGTTTTCTAATAACAGTTTCTGGGAGGGGCTGGGATAGTCTGGGATGCAGATGGCGGCCCCAGAACCTCCAGAGGTGCACAACCCCTACTCTTGAAACATGATCTAGAAACCAGAATCTATCAGCCAGTACTAGTGAGACAGACTTTGCTCAAGGCTGATTTCTGCAGCTCCAAAGACTAGGATGCAGAACAATGGCTCTAAACAAAAAGTGATTCCATCTAAACATTAGGAAGAAGTTCCTGACAATAGGAGCTGTTTGACAGTGGAATAAGCTGCTTTGGGGTGTGGTGGAGCCTCCTTTTTTGGAGGTTTTTAAACAAAGGCTGGATGGCCATTGTCAGGAATGCTTTGAGATTGTATATTCCTCCATGGCAGGGGCTTGGACTCAATGGCCCTTGTGGTCTCTTCCAGCTCTATGATTCTAAGATGATGATGACGATGACGATTTTTAGGAGAATAAGGTGACAATAATCTTCTGGAATCAACTTGCACTTTTTCATTTCTTGGGATGGGAAGCACAGTACGCACACAAACACACACCTGCTTGAGAACTTGTAATAAACGTTTATAGAGTAGATAGACCATGAAAGTTTTATAAAAGTTATCAGATTCATCTTACCGCAACGTGTTTCTTGCCAACCCCTCTTGGTTTTCCCAGAGCAACTGCAACATGATGATAATCATCTAACCGGGTTTCCTGGTTAGCAAATTAAATAATAAGTGTACCATGGAGGTCTTTCTTAATTTGATATTGCTATGAAATATCAATGTATATCAACCACCCTTGAAACTGTAATCAAACATAGGGTGGTAGAAGCAAGAACTTGCAAAGTCAATACCAGCAAGTCTGATGTAGAGGTAAACTGATACATTGGAACATAATTGCTCATATTTAGTACATGAGTCAAAACAAGATTTCCTGCAGGAAAAGCAAATCAGTTTGAAAAAGAAAGTTCTTTTCTAGGGCTGGTGACAGCAGTTGGTACCTTCAGGCAGCTGCTGCGACCCTGGTCTCGTGGTGTATGGACAATACCTGAGATTTGCCCCAGATCACTTTAAAGAACAGAGCAATCCCACCCTGAAGCTCCAAGAAGTGCCAAAGAGCTATGTGTACCCATTGTTTTAATTCTCCCAAATGTTTTCAGTGTAGTTTCACTCTGAGGTGTTGTGTGATACTTAAATGGTGACTAGATCCAAACACCTTAGCACTACATAGAGCTATGGCATTTCAGTCCAATTCCATATCTAGGTAAGCTACCAAGGCCCGCTAACAGAGGACAGAGACTGGTAATGAGGGAAGAGACTCTACCATTTTTTAAAGGGCCCTTTCAAACTTGTATCTTGTCCAGTTCTTCTCCACGTCTGCTGCTCCTCAGAACCTTTGTTTGGCAAATAATTCTCTTCTTGTACACTGTACCTTGCAAAAGATTCTGTAGAACCTTTGAGACTACCTAAGAGAAGTCTGTAGCATAAGCTTTCATATACAGATCAATACAACTATGTCTTTGAATATTTACCAATTTTTCCCGAGTCCTTGTCATGACACTACCTTCCTACCTGACATTGTTCCCCCCTACTATTGTTATTTCTGTGTTGAAGAGCTTCTTAAATATAAGTCTGTTCATCTTGATTTATTCTGACTTATCTCAGCTTTCCTTTCTTCTCTTTCCTAACATGTTTCTCTGTATCTGTACAGTGAGGTGGGCAACACATGACCCCTGGCAACATATGTGGACCATGGGCTGCTTTTGAAGCTCCCAGACCTCTACAAATCACGCTGCCATAATCTGGACACAAATTATGTTTCTGAAATATGTTAGCAAGTGACACAAAACAAGTGACCAGATCCCCTGAAGATGCTAACCACAGATGCAGGCGAAATGTCAGGAGAAAATACTAATAGAACATGGCCTCAAAGCCTGGAAAACCCACAACAACCTATGACACAAAACACTTCGAAACTAGGAAAAAACACTTGCTTGAAAGGTTTTTTTGGGGAAAAAAGCACCTTGTAGCCTGCTGCCTTGACCACTTGTGGAAATCCACTGGGCAACTTTGGCATATTGTTTTCTCTCAGCAGCCTAAGAGGAAGGCAATGGTAAACCTTCTCTGAATAAATCTTACCAAGAAAACCTGTAGATAGGATCACTGTAAATCAGAGTTCAACTTGAAAGCAGAGAATAAAAATAACAAGCTAAAATTTGGCAGCAAACTGACAGAAGCCCTTTAGAACAAGCACTTCCACAAGCCTTTTTAAGGGCTTTTTTCCTAATTGCCACTAAATACTTGTGGATTTGGCACTGCCATGGTGATTCCTTCCCCTCAGCTGAAATTACCCAGCTCTACTCTGAATTATAAGCCTGCATCTATTAACAAAATATCTACACCAGGGGTTGGTAAAATGCAGCCTGCTTACCTGCACGGAATCTCCTAGGGCTGGTTTTTATTTTTTTTATTGGCTCTAGGCCCCTTGAGGGCAAAGAGAATGTCCAAAGTGCCTTCTAGAGAGATTAGGGGGCATTATTACTACATTTGTGAGGGGGAGTCCTGGGCCAATTTAGGCCCAGGGGAAACCTTTTTCAAAATTGGAAGTAACTTTCTGTCACTTCCTGTGTGTTCTTTTTTTTTTTTTTATGGACAGGGTTAATGCAACCCCACCAGTTGCTCATCCCTGTTTTATATCATGAACACTCCAGTTCCCTTGTCATCTGGTTACTCGCTTCTTGGCTCTTAGCTTCTCACTCTCATCCTCTTTCACTATTTACAAAGACATACAAGGAGACAAACAATCTAGTGTTGTTGCTGTTAGTAATCAAGGCGTAACCCATGTGTGGGTATCTGCTAACGCAGTACCAAATACAGTAAGTCCCCCATATCTGGAAGGGATACCTTCTTGGACTTACCATGCATGGTGAAAAATGCAGATGATACCAAACTCTACATTTTGACCCCAGAGGCTGAGGGAGGTGGTGAGGGAAGGAGGCTGCTCCACCACTGGCAGCAGTGGTGGCTCCTCTTCGCTCCATCCCTCAAAGGAAGGAAGGTCTGGCTGCTCAGAGCCATGTGCTTCTCTCAGCCAAGGAAGGAGTATCTGTCTCCTTCCTTAACCGAGAGAGACACATGGATTTGCGCAGCTGGGCCTCCCGTGCCACTCTCAGCTGAGGAAGGAGTCTCCTCCTTTCATCGCTTGGTGAGGGAGGGAAGAAGTTGAAAGGCTGAAATGGGGCAGAAGTCATGGCTGTGCCTTGTCATGCGTCTCTCTCAGCCAGGGAGGGAGGGAGGGAAGTGCCTTCTTTGGTTGAGAGAGGTGTGGGAGCCTGGCTGCATAGCCATGGTCCTGCAGCATATCATGGGTAAGTGAAATCATGGATACTGGTCTAGCAGATACTGGGGACCGACTGTGCTTCTCCACTTGCATTTTGGGAAAGTCACTGGAGGGCAGCATGAAAGAAAAATAAGTAAATAAATAAAAAGGAGACCAAGACAAATTCTCTACAAAACTTGTTAGTGGGAATGATGGAATAATGGTATTCTATGCATTGTGTATATGAGATGATGCCGAGGTTTTTTTTAAAATTCAGTTTTCATTGTTAAATTGCCTCAAATGTGCACTCAAGTGATGCAATATACATAATGAGGTAAATCTCCAATATGTAAAAAGATAACTAGAACCCTTGATCCTCATTCTGAATTAGAATCTGTGGAAAAAACATGTTCTCAGGGAGGAAACACTTTCATACCTACTGAAGACCCAGGCCCTAGAGAAGTTGTTTTTTTTTTTTAACTACTTCAGCACAGTTAACTTTGTCAAGGTCTGTAAAGACCAGTGTTTCAACAAAGCGCTTTCTGCTCACAGTGGAAGGTTAAAAATTAGCTTTCTCCCCAGCCTTGCCTATTACTTTGGATACAACTGAAGAATCATTTCCTCTTTTGTTGTGTCTGGGTCCCCCCATCCCACCGACTGATTCATTATCAAGCATAAACTGAAAGTTAAGAGGTTGTATCTTGGTGACTTCTATTAACGTAATTTCCCATTTCAAAGAGCTAATACAGCAGAAGCCTAATGTTCATTTACTGCTGATGTTGGCATGAGGTCGCATAGACCACAGATATTAAAAGCTTCATGGACATTCCAATTTAGTGCATTTAGGGGCAGTGGAAGCATTTCCATTGGATAAAATGGGTTTTTCTTCTTTGGAAACATTGCTACATTTCTTTAGGGCAGTTCATTCTTCAAAAAAAAAATTACGTAGTAATTTCAAAAGTCATGGGTTAAGAACTAAATTCAAGCCCTAATCCATTCCTTCAGAGTTTAAACAGCAATGTTTTTCATTTATTTTCTTCCCAAGATACAGCAAAAACTTACAGAGAAGGAGAGACTTTAACTGATAGAGTGATGCTGATAATACCTGTATGGTGAGTACCTGAAGTCCTTTTACACCAGCGCTAGGTCACCTGGTGCCCCCAAATGTTTTGGATGACAAAGCTCTCATCAACATGGGCAATGGGCTGAGATGATGGGAACTGTAGTCCAAAATATCTGAAGGTCACCAAGTTTCTTGCTGGATTTACACCACTGCAAATACACTGTGATAGTTCATGTTCACATATCTTTATAGACA
Organism: Iguana delicatissima; assembly: GCA_948472985.1. NCBI lineage: Eukaryota > Metazoa > Chordata > Lepidosauria > Squamata > Iguanidae > Iguana > Iguana delicatissima. The sequence goes on from CAOKZL010000012.1 coordinate 1,814,885, forward strand.
GAAAATGTATTTGGTGTTGTTGCATGCTTTCAAGGGGTTTCTCACTTACGGCAACCCTAAGGTGAACCTATCATGGGGTTTTCTGGGGCTGAGAATGTGTGATGTACCCAGTGTCACCCAATGGGTTTCCATGGCTGAGCTGGGAAGTGAATTCTCATCTCCAGGGTTGTAGTCTAATACTCAAACCACTTCATTATGCTGGCTCTCAAAATCTATTCAAGCAAGTAGTCTTTATTTTGACACCTTACCTCAAAAGTCCATTCCTTTTCTTCTTCACCATCCAACAGCATAATTGTCTCAGTGTATGTTTTCCCCACTTCCAATTGCACTGGGGATACATTAAATTCAATCCTTTGAAGGTTGAAACCTATTCCAACACCAATGGCTTTTATAAAGCTCTCTTTTAATGCCTGAAAGTACAAAATTGAAAACAGATAGTTTCTCTGTCTATGCCCTTTTTAAGATCCCTCTATGTTTTTTTTTTGTAAGTTACATTAAGCAAAATCACATTCCCCATGCATAATGTAGTCTTCTAAACAAAAATCACCAGAGAGATGCTACTTCTCATCACAGAAAAATTTAAAAATTCCTCTTTGGGTATATTTCTATGATTATCAAACTAGAATAGTATACAACTTTATCAAATCAGAATAGTATCTTTGATTCCTCCTATATGTCATTTCTCACCTGTATGTATAATGAATTTCCACATTATATCACACACAGACAGAAAGTCAGAGGAAATCTGTGCCTCACTGAATGCCTCCTGTAGACTTCTAAATCACACACACAAAAAAGTGTTCACTGGGTTAAAAAAAATTGGCTATAGAAGTCTGAGGGCTCTCAATCGGGCTGCTATTTAATTATCTACTAATATATTAAAAGTCTAAGTTTGTTTGTTTGTCTGTGTCAGACGGGCAAAGACCTCATATGATTGGCTGTGCCAGGCAAAGACTGGCCTGAGAAGAGTCTATAGAATCCTGGGTTTTCAGGATTTGCAGTTTAGGGAGGAGCCTTTAGAATTCTCAGCCAGAGAATAGGTCGGTTGCTATAAAGGCGAGGCCTAGTAGCAAGAAGGAGGAGGGCAGTGTATTTCCCTCAGGAACCCAACCTCTGTATGTTAATGACTCTGAATACATACTGGATTGGGGAATATGGGGAAAAGTTACAGGTACTGGACAAGACAGTTTGGGGAGTTAGAGTCACAGGATCTCAAATCTTTCTAACAAGTATTACCTATGGGAAAATATAATCCCAGGAAATGCCAGGTACGTATGTTAGTTACCTATAATACTTCCATCCTGCTTTTCTTAAGAGAAACTCAGACTTGCTTATGTGTCTTTTGAAATGGCTATGAAAGATGAAATGAAAGAAGCCAACTAATGCCAGTATTGGATTGGGACTTAGGAGAGATTATAACATTGGAATTGTGAAATTCTGGTTCCAGTCTCAATTCAGTGATAAAACTGAGTTGATGACTTTCACCCAGTCAGACTTTCTGAGACTAACTTATCATAGTGGGTTGTTGTGAAAATAAAGCATGAAAGGACAGAGCCATGTAAGTCACTTTGGCCTCCCTGGAGGAAAAGTAGAGTAGAAATGTCACTATTTCCTCTCTCAGATGCACATATTAGCATGGTGAGAGGGACTGAATGTGTCAGGGAAGCTGAAAGTAATACCATGAGGAGACCAAACTTTACCAAGAGTACAGAATCCTAGCAGGTCACCCAAGGTCGAATTGCTCAAAGTGTGGACACCGGACTCTGATCCATCCATCTGTTCTTATTGGAAGTAACAGCTGCATTAGCAGAAGAGAAGTGATGTTCCAATGGTGAGGGTGGCAGAAAGCACCAAAAGGGAAGCTACTATGCAGCAGTAGTAGCATGGCACGACACTAGCACAGAATCTCTCAAAAGCAACAGTGGCACTTTAGTTAATTCTTATTAGCACTGCATAAAAGGCAGTGGAAACCACTCCTGAATGCCTCTTACCACAAAAACCTACAATAATGAGACAACGCAAAAATGTCATAAGACATACTGCTGGAAGATGAGAACCTTGGTTTGGAAGGCACCCAGCCAGCTACTAGGAAAGAGAATATGAATAGCACTGTGTCTAGTGACACCAACTGGATTTAAGCTGAAAGGACGTTCAGGCCAACTTGACAGCATATAAATGGGACAGTAACAAATAAAGGATTGAACTTCTTGACAGAAGGGCAGGGAGCATCCATGACAGACAATGATATCTTTACTGAACTTGCTAAAGTTTCCAAAACAAATAGTTAAAAAAAAGAAAAAAAAGAAAATATAATTCAGTAGAGATGAATGTTCCCTAAATAAAATACACTCAAATTGGGCTTTTTGAACTGATACTATGCTAATTAGATCACAAATACCAGGAAACATTTTTCAATAAGAACAATCCATTACCCAGTGCCTATGAAACATGTCCAACTGAAGCCATTCATTATTCATGGATGTAATTACTCTCCACTCCTCCTCTGTAAACTGTCGGTTCATAATACGAAAGAATTCAGGAATTGAGCCACTTCCTGCATTGAGAAAGTAAAGTGACAATCAGTGAGCGCTAGGAATCCATGGGACGCTGCAAGAATGCAAGAAATCATCTTATTACAGAATCAGACCACTGGTCTATCTAGTTCATTGTTACCAACACAATATATTTATGCTATGGCTTGCTGGAGAGCCAAAAGAGTAAGCTATAGATACTCAATATACTTTAGATGCATACTTGATTCAGGTAAAGTCACAAACAGTAAATCATGTCAAAAATAAGAGGAAATGTGATTTTTTTTATTATGGTTTGAACCACAGAAGCAGTACTGGACACATTATTTTTTAATATTAAAATAATATTTGTTAGCTTTCCACTGCAATTTTAAAATTTAAGATCAGATACTTGTTTCACGTGTTGTAGCTTAGATTAGAAAAATAAAACCAAGATGGCTTCAGTTATCTTAATGACATCATAGAAAGCTTAAGCAAACGGTCAGAACAAGCTATCACATGAAAAGTTAATCCACTGACAAACAAAAAGGAAATGAAATTTTAGCAACACAGGCAGGACTAATCCCACTCTTGGTTGAACAGTTTAATGTGGTTGAGAGGGCCTGTGTGTGCTTGAGGAGTGTTTGAGTGCAGGGCTTGAGTGATTTGTATAAATTTAAGATGGGTGAAGAAGACATCAAAAGAGTTACAGTTTTTCTATACTTTGGCTCACTCACAAATCAAAATGGAAGCTATCATCAAGAAATCAGAAGAACACTAAGACTTGGAAGGGCAGCTTCCAAGGGTAAAGATCCTCAAGGGTAAAGATAGATAACTGAATACCAAAGTCAGAATCATCTATGCCATAGTATTTCCTATTTCTATGTATGACTGTGAAATCTGGACAGAAAATAAATGACAATCAGATCATCTGAAATGTGCTGCTGGTGGGAGGGAGCTCTATCATGCTTCAACCAAAATAACAGATAAAATGGTTATGAAAGCAAATAATGCGTGAACTTTCACTAGAACCCAAAATGACTAAAATGAGGCTATTATACTTTGGGCACATCATGATGCAACGTGACCCACTGGAAAAGATTATAAAAATAAAGCTGAAGGGCAGTAGGAAAAGAGGAAGACCACATTACTGACATACTGACTTAGACAAGAAAGCCTTAGCTTGTAAGACCTGAACAGGGCTGTTAATAATAGGATCACCTGGAAGTCTCTCATTCACAGTGTCACTGTAACTCAAAGCCTACTTCACAACATGTAACAACAATAGAAGACACTATTGTTATGCCAGTTTGTCAGCTCTTCACCCATGAACTAACAAGGGGCATTAAGTTAGTTGCTCAACTCATCTGCCCACTTCCCTCACCAGTTATGACTTCCACTCCAAAACAAATTAAGAAATCTTGTTTGCCAATAAAAAGGAAGAAAGGAGAAGGAGGAAAAAAATATAGACACCAAAGGATCCCTAGGAAGCAAGAACTACCCCGTGTTGATATACAAATTAGCAAGCCAAGATGCTATGTTGGAAACCATCAAGTAGTTATTTCTGAAAAGCTGCATTATTCACTACGCAAATATGCAATCAAACCTCATTCTTGTTCCCAACAGCAGTTTTTTTAACTTTAAGTGCTGCTTCCAGAGACACTTGAATAAACCCATCTCAAGTAGGACAAGAAGAGGAATTCACCATCATATTTGAAAGCCATAAAATGCTTGTATTAAGTAGGATATGGGTTTCAAGTGAGGCGAAGATGTTTTTAACTGACAGTTTTGTTAACCTTAGCTTTTCTCCAACTCAGACAGCCATGAAGCCTCATCAAGTTAAAAATACAAAAAACAAAGAGAATTTCTTAGGAAGATGGCAGTGTATTTCAAGGCCAGACATATACCAAAAAGAAAGGAGGAGAGAGAAAAAGAGAAGCAGTCACTCCACCAAGTCTTTTCCAAGGTTTTACAGTAAATAGTTTTGAGCAAGAAAGGGGCTTTCTTCATTCCCCATTTTACTGCACCCACAAAGCCTAAACCTGAACTTTAAATTAAGAGGTTAATAGAATCAAATATTTTTTAAAAGACACATCTGCATGAGAAGCAAGATTCACATCCACACTAGAGACTATCAGTGACAACGAAGTCTTTGGGATGCTAACTACTATGCTTGGAAGCTAACCAGAGTCAAATGTGGTTAGTCTCCACAACAGAAGACTACCAGAGACTACTACAGATTTTGAGGTAAGGCTACAAAAGAATCCAGCCTGACCCACTGAATATCCAAACCTGTCTATCAGAATGGGTTAGATGGACCAATGATGTGCTTTGGTTTAAGGCAGCTTCTTCTGTTTCCCGATTTCAAGAACATAGAAGTGCTATGCATATAGAGCTGAAATTAACAATGGTTATTTTACAGAACTTGAAAGCAATTTGAAAGAAGGCTTGTTACTCATAATATGCTTGATGCATCCTATTTCTACGTGTAGAAAATAAATTCAAGAGTTTTCTTATTTTATTTTTTTTGCATTGCTTTAAAACTTTGAAAAAACAAAATGAAAATTCAAGGAATTTGTTTCAAACTGTTAAACTTTTACACCCCCAAATCCCCCAAAACACTGCAGATAACTGGGGACCTCTTAACAACCAAGCTCAGGGTCCAATGTTTATTCCCAGATTTCAACAACGAATGACACCCCCCCCCACGTTTCTCATTTGGTCTGCAACTCAGGGGTCTGGAAAGGGCGCACGTACTTCTCATTGTGTGAATGTGATATATGAAAATAGAGACAAGGAAGACTCATCCCAGAAATGGTTCTGACTACTTTGGTCAGTGCTGGCTGTCCCTATTGTCACACAGCTACTGATATCTAAACTGACTCTATTTGGGTTCTACTTTTTACAAAAGATACAGACAAAATGAAAGCACCCAGAGGATGGCAATGAAGATGACCAAAGAAATGCTATCAAGAATGCTGAAAAAACTGGGCTATATCTAACATGCTGAAAAGAAGACTGAGGAATGATGGCACTCAGCTATGTTAAGAATGATCACAGAGAAGATGGCAAGGACTCTGTCTCTCCAATGAGGACAACTAGATGCAATGGGTTTCCTTACAAAAATGTTGACTGACTAAACTTTAAGAAAACCTTCTGGATATTTTAGGCAACTTTGACAACAGAACCAATTTACCAAGAAGGATGAGAGGCTCTTCTTTTGGATAGATTTTGAAGTACAGTATGGATAACACCTGCTGTGAATGTTCTAGCTCCGGGTTTTCTGTATCAAGCAGGGGGTTGGATCAGATGAACTGTCAAAAACCCACCATGATGACAATGGTGATCAGCACGCTGTTTTATGGAGCAGTAAGGAAGAATCAACTGAAAGACTCCACAAAACACATTCATTTTTCTTGTTTAGAATGTCAAATAAAAGCAAAGGAATAGGTAGAAATAATATTTGCAAGTCTTCAAAGTAATTTTCTCTTTGCCTCAGTATTTCCAAAATGGAATCTTCAGGTTCTCTTGCAGCTTGTGTCATACTTTCATGAGGGAAACTGTCCAAACTGAAGAATCAGGAATGAAATGGAGTGAGCAGCCAATCAATGGACTCAGCAGTTCTGGAAGGTGAAGAAGTCACCCTTCCTGTTTTAGAAAAAAGATCTGCTTCACTTTTATGTGAGGTTCTGTCAACACTGCTCAGAAACAGATGACAAAACTCTACACTGTATTTCCTAGAAAGGCAATAGAAAAATGGGAATATTTAACAAGAAGTACCTGGCAAAAACACCTCTGTGTATTTCTTGCCTGAGAAAATTCTAGGAAATTCATGCAAGTCAACAGGTGACTTGAAGTTTCATGTAGGCATGAGCACACATACACACAGGCAGTCACACATACTTTTTTCTTAAGAAGTGCTTTATTCTTTAACTTAATGAAAAATAAAATTAAGCAGCTAACACAGAGATAACTTTGGCTGAAAAATTAGAAAAGCCTGTCTTCCTTATCTTTAATTCAGAACCTCAGACCAAGAAAAACATCCCATTTATGAAACACAATAAAGATACAGGAAGTTCTGTTTCACTGTTTGTGTTGGAAAATCTCATCTTTATATTACTTTATAAATAGAATGCAATTAATGAGTCTTTCCTGTTACAAATAGATTTTTTAAACACTGTTATGCCACTCAGGTATCTTACATTCATACTTGAAAGCGACAATTCATTTTCTGTCCCCAAACAGAAGAGCAACAAAGGCTGTTTTCCATTGCTTCTCATGGAGTAAAATAACTCAAATATTATATTTAAAATAATAATACAAGGCAATGGGGAAAAATGCTTTCAGATTCTCTCAATGAAGCAATCTTGTCCTTGCTTACATGGAAACAAGACTTACTGACAAAATGGGACCTACTCATAACCATGCAATAATTGGCCACTGCAATCTTCATGTCTAATTTTCTTCCGAGTGAATCATATCAGAGCCCTACACTCTCTCTAGAGCGTTAATTTCAGAAAGCGGACAATCCGGCTTTGCATCAACAGTTGTAAAATTAGTTTTAACTTATTTTTAATTGATTTCTCTTGGCAAAGGATAGATGACAACAGTTAACTGCTGGAGTAGGATAAGCCCCAAAGGCAGACGATAATATTAACACAAGTGGAAAATAAAATGTAAGGGAGAAATATTCATTTCAGAGGCAATGGGATGTATCTGACATTAGGCTAGTGGGAAAAGCAAGAGAGTTGGCCTTTGGCAAGCAGTTGCAAAAGCAGAAATAGAATAATGAACGCTGCTTACTGCAGATGTGGTAAGCATTTGGGCATCTATCCAGCCAACGCAAGGGATTAATTTTGGAATCTAAAATATCTGGAAAGCCCAAAGCTCCCTATGCTTGACCAAGAGGAATGAAGCTAGAATGAGTCATGGCAGGATTGGCAGAAAAATTTGCTCAAGCAGAATTAAACTTACCGTATTACATAAAGATTAAGTGATGCGCTAGATAGACCAAAACATGGTAATGGGACATACAGCGGCTATCTGTCTTCCTTTCACAGGGGTCCTACTATTATTTGTTGTTGTGCACAAACAAGCTGGTTCCAACCTACGGCGACACTATCATAAGATTTATTCAGAGGAGGTTTGCCACTGCTTTCCTCTAAGGCTGAGAGAGTTTAACTTGCCCATGGTTAACCAATCAGTTTCCATGGTTGAATGGGAATTCAAACCCTGATCTCTTGTGGTCTTAGTACATGCTCAAACTACTATACCATACTGGTTCCTACTGCACTGTTATTCTTGTGTGTCTTCAAGTTCTTTCTGACTTGGTAACCTAAAAGCACACCTGTCACAGGGGTTTTCTGGGGCTGAGAGTGAGTGATGTATCCAAAGTGGATTGAACGCTGATCTTCAGGGTTGTGGTCCAAAGCTCAAACCACTTCCAGCTGCATATCAAGTAGAAAGTCAACAGGAATAACCTCCTTCCATACTATAGTCCTTCCTAGTGAACAACAAGCCTGTTGAACTATGTTGCTTTGAGTATTTTAAGCTAGAGGACAGGGGAGTTATTTTAACTGCCAAAAATTGCCAATCCCCCCACACTTACTATTAATCGAGTTGGAACTTGGAAAAGATACTATTTTGGCCCACAATTCCCAGACTGCCATCACCTTTCCAGCCAGCATGGCTGTAGTCCCTAAAAAGTTATGCTTCCAAGCTCTGAATTCAATCCTCATCTGGATAATAATACTGGTTAAATATGTTTGACTTTGCATCTCATGTTGTTAGTCCAAATCCACACTCAGCCAGGAGGTACACAGGCTGACTTTGGAAAAGCCATCCATTCTCAGCCTAATGTAGCTCACAAAGTTGCTGTGAAAATGAATTTGGCACTCACTATGACTAACTACATGGCTTATTGCAAGTAAACAAGAGCAGTGGGGAAGATCTGTGACCGTGGCCATTTCCGCACTAGAACGTTATAGTACTATTATTCCACTTTCAATACCCTACGGAATCATGGGGTCTGCAGCTTACAGAGGCGCCTCCATATTACATGGAGAGAGGAATTTAGGCCATGCTCTCAGAAAAATCTCCTCTTAGGGGACACTAGTCATTTTCCTAGGAACACTCCCTACTGGTGCTGAGACCTTCCTTGAAGTGCACCTAAAAGTTTCAGGGAGATCATTTTAATCAGGACCAAAGATTTCCCCTCTCTACCTGCAAGGTGCAAACTTCTCCTCTTGAAGGCTTCACAGAGACATCCCCTTTTCTCTCCCCATCTTTCTATGCCAACCCTTTTCCCTATCTCTCTATTCCTCCTTTCTTTCTTGCTCTCTCATCTCTGCCACTCACATTTCTCGCTGTACCACTCCTTTTTCCTTCTCTCATTCTCTGTACTCCCCCAATTTTCTCTCCTCCCTCTTTCTATTGCCGCATCTTCTCTTTTGGTCACTCTCTGCTGCCCCCTTTCCTCTACCTCTTGCACACTCACTCTCTGCCACTCCATGTTCTCTCTCCCTTCTCTCCTTTTCGTCTTTCTCTGTATTCTCCCTTTTTTCTCCCTCATGCTCTGCTGCCCTCCTTTCTCTCCATCCCACCTTCCCTCTCACTCTCTGTATTGACTTTTCTCTCTTGCGCATCCTCTGCCTCTCCTTTTCTCCCTCTCTCCCCTTCTCACCGTTACCTTTTTTTCCTCTCCCTCTGACACCCCATTTTCCCTCATTCTTTGTACTATTCCCTTTTCTCTCTCTCATGCCCTCCTTGCCTCCCTCTCAATGACTCTATTGTCTCTTGTCCCTTTTTTGTCTCTCTCTCCCTCATCACAAACTCACTGCTGCCCTCTTTTCTTTCTCTGCCATCTTATTTTATGCCCTCTGCAGGCCCGTTTTCTCTTTTCTCTCTGCCCCCTCAGTTGCTGTGAGAGGGCACATCACTCTTGCCATAAGACTGAACCAACCACATGCACAATGCTTTCGAAATTAGGTTGTGGGAGGCCTGTGACCACAGGTTGCCCATCCCTGCCCTACAGCTCAGAGACTGTTCAGGTGTCTCCCTGAAACTCCTACTTACAAAAGCCACACAATGTGACGGGTAGTTTGGCCCTTGCTAGCTTCTCAAAGCAGGCACATACTGTCACAGCTCAGCAGCCATGTTTAAAAACTTCACTATAACAGAAGTCTTTCGTCTGAAGCTACAATGGCAGGCATAAAATCAGAGCATGATTGAATGCTATCAGAATAATGAACACTAGTGCAAAACCTTCCCTCATGCCACGCTTCACCGCTCCAAAAAAGTAATTTTGTATGCACTGCCGCTCATGGGAAATAATTTCAATGCAATTATTTCCATAAGCCAATATAAAGAACTCATTTTCCCTAACTCTCCTCTCATGACTGAAGAGTTCCCCAAATTCCAGTTCCATGCCTTGGTGAAGTAAGCTGTTAGGAAAGTGATGCAAAACAAACGGAAAAAAAATGAACTGAGTGGTGGAATAATTTCTTTTAGGAAATTAAATGCTTTAATTCTATCAAACTGGATAAGCCTACTACAAGTGTTGCATGATAGATAAGACTGCAGATTAAAAACATAAAAGCACAATTCCCCTCCCAGCTAATGCATAAAGATGTTTCCATTTTTGTTATCAGTTTTTCCCAGGAAAACCTTTACAAATAATTTTTCAGGACGGAGGAGAGCTGTTCTTTCTCTCTCTCTCTAGTGTGCATGTATATGTATTTGCATATTCGTACACGTGTGTAATTGATGCCAGGTCTCTTCTACTGAAGCAACACTTAAGGACATTGCTATTTTATACTGACGAGACTAATTTTCCTCCTTCATGCTAAGAACTCTTCAGGCCCCACTGATCTCAATGAGAGCTAAACACGTGCTCAACTCTCAATGAAATCAGGTGACCAAATTTCAGCTAGATCGTACCCCTAGCTGAAAAGAAGCTGCCCAAAGGAATAGTCACATATCAGAATGAACCGTTACTGTCTACAGGCTGCCTAATGCTCTATTAGAAACAGACAAGAAGAGACAGAATTTAATTTACTAAATCATATTGCAAAAACGTAATATTTATATAAGGAGAATGGATATGTCTGAAATGGTTTGTTTGTACAAGGAACACCTGTGGGGGTATTAAGGCAATTCTTCTGGGATACCACATTCAAGGCCAAAATAACAGCCTTTTAGATGACTTGCAAAGTCATGAATGACACCAGAAAAGGGGTCATCTTTATTACCTAACAAAACGGAAATATTTTTGTAAAAAGGCGAGGCAGAGCAAAAGAAACATCCATTAATATTTCTGGCAGCTATATTTTGCGCCACTGAAATTTCCAAATTGTCTTTAAAGGCAGCCAGTCTAAAGTATGTTACAATAATCCAGGAGGGACAAGAGATTAGGTGAGGAAATGCTGGTTTTCTCCATGCTTTATACTACATCCTCCAGAAGCCCCCACCAACATGGGCAACTGTCAAAGACAATGGAAATTGTAATCCAGCAACATCTGGAAGAGCACAGTTTTCCCATCACCGTTATCTGACTTTAATATCAAACATTATATTCTGCTGTGCACACTCTGTGCTGTGCTTCTGTAAGGTGGGAACTTGATTTTTGCCAGTCTCCTTGTCTCACTGCCCCCCCCATGTTAAAAAGCTGTTCTTGGACTTAAGGAACAATCTGGCACATCACACAAAATGATGTGGCAAAAAGGCAGATGAGTGAAAACTGGGCATCTTGCCTTGCCTGAGCAGATATGCTCTCTGTTGGTTGAAAAAAACAAAGCCTTGGAGGAACTAGAACAGAGAATCCCCTTTTCATTATTGTGGATACATTTTGCAGCTGACCACCCAAGAATGGTCTAGGTTGGATTTTGTAATCTGAATGGGCTGGCTAGGTTACACCTCTTTTACAGACCAATGGCACCACCCTGTGGCAGTTCTTAGGCTAAAGATGAATATTAGTCTGGTTCCTATACTTTTTTCCTTTTGTTTCCCTCCTTCTTCATTTTGCTTGCTGTTGATTAGTTAAATCTATTTATATCCTCTCCCTCCCACCTCTACTTACTGCTCACTACAAACCTGTGAAACTGAGAACTAGTAACTAGCCCAGGGCCACCTTCAGCTTCATGACTGAGCAGGGCTTTGATTTTTGTCCAGGGAAGGGAACCACCAAGCCCTCCAGATCATGCTGAACTATAAATTCCAGCAGCCTAAACCACCATAACCACTGGCTGGGAATTCTAGTGCAGCAACATCTTCAATTTACTGCTAATTCACAAAACTTTCCACAAGGTCACCAAGTGACCTCCATAGCTTGGGAGCCAAGGGACAGTTTTTCCTGAGCCTAGTCCAGTACTATTGACTTTACAAGAGACTACAAAACAACCTTTCTTCCAATTATATACCTTTGAGAATCCATATTCTCTCTCTTATTCTCTCCCACATTTTATTAGATACAGGCTGAAATAGTCAGCCAATGTGGAAACATTTCCTCCCTCCGAATTGGGTTAATTTTGGGGTAGTGTGGATTTACCTTTAAAGTAGTGATGCTGTTGGCAGTACATTTTCCTGATGTTGTTGCAGCACAACTCCCATTATCCCCTACCACTATGGCCAATGGCAAGGTACCATGAATGCTGGCATCCAACACCCCCTAGACCAGTGGTTCTCAACCTGTGGGTCCCCAGATGTTTGTGGACTTCAGCTCCCAGAAGCCCCAGCCACTATGGTCAATGCTCAGGGCTTCTGGGAGCTGAAGTCCAAAAACATCTGGGGACCCACAGGTTGAGAACCACTGCTCTAGACCAGTAGCTACTGTGTCAGAGGGTAAATTTCACTCCCAAAGCTTTCCCTCACCCCATAGCAGACCACAGGATCCAGGCATAGGTAGTTTTTCTTACTTAGAAGTGACCAGAAATCACTTACAGTTAAATTTCCTGGGTTTTGGGGTGGTGGTGGCACAAGTGGTTAAAAGAAGCAGCCTGCTACTCTTAGAGGCCTGTGGGAGTAAAATTTAACCCTTTGGGGAACTCTCTCCATTTTTTTTCAAAAATTAAGAGTGGGGCTTTTGGGCTTCAAAATAAAGGATAGAATTCTTTCTTCATGAATTACACTTGGTGCCTTTAGCTAAGCTTTCAAACAACCTTAAAGTCTGTTTTTTCAAGTGTTGTCTTATTCTAGGATCTTTCTTTGTTGTTTTTGTGCCATAAAACCACTTTCACACACTATGACTACAAGTCTGGTTTGACTGCTGTGCCTTTGTTATCAAATGTTTTCATGTACATAGCTTTGGTCCAGAAGAACAGTTCATATGCACAATAAATAAATAATCTATTAATGGTAATATTTCAATTTGTTTTCCTTTAGTTCTTTTTAAAGGGTTCCCAGTATCTTTCAAAAGCTGTGAATGCTACAGTCCTAGTAAAATGCATACAATCAATTTTTCTTTGATTCCTGCATATGTTCTCTGCACTTACAGGAAAGTGATGACTAGCAGAATGGGCCTGTATTAAAACAAGAGGCCTGCAGCCAAAAGGGCTGACCTTCAAATCATTCTTTACAGCTCATGGCTATATATGCATAAAAACAAGTTACAGCAATTGTTACTGAGAATCATACTAGGCTTGATCCTAGAGGTAGCTTATAGTCACCATGACTAGTGACCAAAGACAGTTTTATCCTCCATTAGTTTATCTAACCACATTTTCTTATCTTCCGAGCTGATGGCCTTCACCACTGTTTAAATGCATGCGCGCGCACACACACACACACACACAGACTTCTCTGCACAGCCTGTTTTCAGTTTGATTTCTTCCTCTAAAGTTCCCTTCTCTGTTTCCTCCTCTTCCAGTCATGCTTCAGGATTGTTCTCCAAAGTAACAGTGGGAAACTTTTGGCCTTTCAGCTGTTTTGGCCTTCAGCTTCCAGATCTCACATCCAGTAAGAAACTGTGGGAGTCAGCATCCAAAATAATATAGGCAGGAAGGTTCTCCGTTCTTGCTCTAAACTATTTTTTCCTGGGCCTGCCTACTTGTTTCTAGATCCTTTTGCCTGACCATTTTATCCCTTTCTGCCCATCCTATCTCCCTCTGAGCATCTCAGCCAATGGAGAGTCCAAGATCATCTGCTTCCTCACTCCTCTGTGACAGCTTGACCAATCTCTAGTACCACAAAAATCCCTTAAGATTACAATTCAGACAGGAAAAGAAAGTACCACCTTATGTTCTATCAGCGTGGTTCCTAACCTTTTCTTTACCAGGGACCCCCTGCAAATATAACTTTTTGCCAGGGACCCCCAAGACTCAAGATTTCAATATTTAAACTTAGATTCAAATATTCAAAAATTGATTCAAATCTTCAAATCTTCATTTATTAAAGGCTTCTGGAAATTAGGATTCAAATCCCTGCTCAGACACCGAGTGATCTTGGGCAAGTCACCGTGTCTCGGCCTCAGAGGAAAGCAAAGGCAAACCTCTTCTGAACAAATGTTGCCAAAAAACCCCAAAAAAACCACCATGGTATGTTCACTTTAGGGTTGCCATAGGTCAGAGGTGACTTGAAGAAACACAACAACAAAGTGCTACAGACAGGGGGAGTTCTTTCTAGCCATCAGGTCTCTCTCCTTTGAAAACTAACTTATGGCAACCCCAGGGCGAACCTATCATGTGTGTTTTCTTGGCAAGATGGGTCCCTTTTGGCTCACTCTGAGGCTGAGAGAATGTGACTTGCCTGAGGTCAACCAGTGGGTTTCCATGACCTAGGACGGATTCAGGCCCTGGTCTCCAGAGTCATAGTTTGGGTGAGCGCGCATGCCTACTGCTGTGTCCCTTTTGTTAGGGATGCCTCCGTGGGGGTATGTGTGTGTGCACCCAAACTGCTCCCTCGTTTGCAAATGGGGGAGCAGTTTCATCATTTGCAACCTCCACCCCCTGCTGCCATGTCCCTATTGCTACTGGTGGTGTCCAGAAGCAGGGCTTTGCAGACCCCCCTGTGAGGGCTCCATGAACCTTCCAAGCATCCCCAGACCCCAGGTTAAGAACCACTGTTCTAGCACATTGTAAAGGTAGCTGTTAGAATACATTACCTGGCAAGCTGGTCTTCATGATATCAATGCCAGCCTCACAGTCAGGTTCAGCTGCCAGAACAGCATAATTTCCTTGGTGAGACACATTGAAGCTGAAATTGGACTCAGTGCTGCTTAAGTCATTGGCGAGGACAGGTTTACCTTTTGACGTCCTTTGCAACTGTATTTTGTCCCAAGGAATCTTCAGCTTTTCTGCAATTAATTTCCTTATCAGTAGACGGCCAGCCTAAGAAACAAAATTACCAAATACTGGATAAGAAGCAACAACTCTGGGGGGGGGAGGTTAGTAAAAAAAAAAAGCTATGTATTAAAATACAGTTTGTCTTTGAAATATCTGATAGCTCATTGTGGAGCAAAGCTATATTTCTGCTACCTTTTTAAAAGAGTATGAAAATACAACATGGATAGAATATTAAATGCAGTATCCTATCCATCCTTAGAATTATTCAAGGAGGTGCTCTGGTCTCAACACAACCTTGTGAGGTAGTTTTTTCTGAAATAGGAAGTGACTGTTGCAAGCTCACACAGTAAATTTTATGGATCAATGTGGATCTGAATGTCAATTTCTCTTCTCCAAGCACAAAATGTCAGTTGGAAGCAAAATTTCACTGGTAAACAAGCCATACTGAAAGCATGCACTTTATTTTAAAGGAAAGAAAATGGTTTCGTTTTGCCACTGTTATGGCAAACTAAGCAAGAGTGGGACAGCTCCTTCTGGTGCACAAGCTGCCAGTGTGCCCACCCCAAGCCACTGAATTCCCCCACACCCATGCTAACCATGGTGACGTAGCAGTTCTTTTGATTAAACATTTATTGCCTAAAATAAAATTGACTCTTGAGGTCCCTTCCAGGTCTACTGTCTACTGTTTTCATAATGATAAATCTCACTATATACAATGACAAGCAAAAAATACAATGCCCAGTTTGCCAGGAAGTAAATGGTTTCTTACATTTCAGAACAAAAAAATGCAATAAAGATCTATGTCTAAATGCAAAACCCAAAATAATCTAATAATATCTGCAACCTTCTGGCTCTATTGCACTACAAGTCCCATCAACCGCATCCATCAGGGCAACTTCAGCTCGGGACAATGGAAGCAGACAAAGAGAGCTACTCTAACGCTGTACTGATAATTTGGCATAGCAATTTGGATTTGTAGCTATCAGTAAAAGAAACAAGATGGTTTTTATCTGGATTGCAGGTATTCTGGTTCAGTACGTACATTGCTAGCAAATCTATCTTCAGTAGGGTTGAGAAGTAAATGCACTGCAAAGTAACAACATTTTGCAGCAACTTGTAACTCTGCAAGTGTAAATAATGCTTACTTATTGCTTTTAATTTTTTTTGCTTTGGAGTGACCATTCTGGCCACTTCCCAATTTTTAAGTGTATTTTTATTAATAATAATAACAAATTAAAATAGTGAGAAAGTGATGTATTAGTAATTATAGTACTCTTACAAAAACAAGTATAGATAACTTTTTAAATTAATGATTGATGTAAAGACATTATTTTGAGGCTCCATGCTCTTTTCTGGAAGCATCTTTATGTTCAAAGAACTGGGAAATGATGATGATACGTGTGTCCCATTGATAAATGGGGTCAAAAATATATACCATAGCAGCCTTGGCATCACGTTGGAAGACAAACTGTGTAATGCGTTCCTTCTCTTCGGGCTGTATGAGGCGCATAGCCAGCAACCAGTCCTCACGGCAAGGAACCCAGGCAGCATAGGAAAAGGCCCAGCGCACACCCTCCATAGCAGGTTGCCACGAGGAAATGACACGACGCCAAAGCATCTATCTACCTATGGTGATCTCATACATCCCACGCACACGTCTGGAGAAAACAAGAAACTCTTGGAGTGGAAGTTTTATATTCAAACGTTGCTCTGTAAGACTATGAGAAATGACTAGATGCCGCCTAGCCTCTTTCACAGGGCTCTCCAGAAACCTAAACTGGCTTTAACTCATGCAAAATGGTTTAAGCAGAAAGGAAACACTACACTACAGAGGAAGTATATAATGCACTGCTTTTGTCCCTAATCAATGACCCTCTTAGGAATTGCTAAGAAAATTGAATTAAAAGGTTCAAATCAAAAGCAAATCAAAGAACCCCTGGACCAGATTTCAAATGCAGGGCTTCTGTTAAACCTAGGCGTCAATTAAGACAAAGAGCTCAAGAAGACATCCAGGCTGCACATGCATATTTAAATTTATGGAAATACATCTCTTTCTTTCTATATGGAGCTTCAAGCCAAGTTACTATTCCATTTCCTTCTTTCTCTAAAAAGCAAAGTGGCAGGCAGGATGCAATAATTCTCCTAAGCTTTAGAATCTGAGATTCAATATATTACTATAAGGACTCAATCTAATATATCAAAGTCAAAGTTTGTCTGTGTCAGGCGAAGCCCTCATATGATTGGCTGCCTGAGAAAATTATACAGAATCCTAGGGTTTGCAGTTTACGGAGGGGCCTTTAGAATTCTAAGCCAGAGAGCTCTTGGGCCTGGCCAACTGCTATGGAGGTGAGGCCTAGCAGCAAGGAAGAGGGCAGTGTATTCCCTCGGCAACCCAACCTCTATATGTTAATACCTCTGAATACAGACTGGATTGGGGACTACGGGGAAAACTTACAGACACTGGACGAGGCAGCTTAGGGAACGGAGAGCTCCTACAATCCCTCAGTCTAACAAGTACTACCTATGAGAAAATAACCTCCCGGGCAACGCCGGGCATATACGCTGGCATTAATAGAAAGACTCAGTCCAAAACTCCATAAATTAATACACGTCAGCACGGAAAACGCGAGACGCCGTCTACGCCCCACGCGCCGCTCCTGCTACGCCTCCCGGGGAACACTTTGAAGGCAGCTCTGCATAGAGCAGAACGCAGAGCAGAGAAATAAAGCCACCAATTGGAAGCTACCTGCCGCCCACGTGGTAAAGGAAGACAGACCAATCGCGTTTGGACACTCCCCTTCGGGAGCGCATAGAGATAGAAACAGAAAGAGTGGACAGCCTCCGAGTCGCATTTCTCCGCCTTCAGAGAAGCAGGACAAGGGGATAGAGCCGAACGGGAGGGCGTTTTCTCACTCATTCACTCACTCCACATCCCTCACTTCTGCGTTTACGTTTCTTTGCCGTTCGACGCGTTCAACGTACAGCCTGCCGTGTTGGCAGAGCTTCATTAGAGTCGTGACTCTTAAGGTGAGATGGGGCAGTCCTTTCTTGCAACCGCCTAGGCCATCCAACCACCCGATCGGAGGCGGGCCCAACCCGTTATTGACACAAAATTGCACCAGTCGCTGTTCAGATTCCATTCGACGGGCAGAAGGAGTAGCCAATGAAAAAAAAGACGCCGGATTTTTTGGGGGGCAGATGCTGCAGATGGTCTCCCAGCTCCTGTGGTGGATGCAGGTGAGTCGGCGGCAGCGCGACCTCGGGGAAAAAGCAGGGGGAAGCCCTGTTCCGCTTCCAGAGGGCCGCTTCTAACAGTATGTGTGTATGAATTGTAAGACTGCGCCCGCGCTCACTCTCGAAGGGGGCTCCTCCTGGGGACGGGTTTGTCTGCGGGGATTCTGCGGACATGCGCATTAGCGTTACTGAAGCAGCGAGGTGGCGCGCTCCCTTCTTCGATGTTAAGGTTTTTCCAGAAGTAGGATTGTGTGAGGTTTTTTTTTCATTGAGAACTGAACGTGTAAAGTTCTGGTTCGTTTAAGAAAAAAAAAAATTCGAGAAACATGCTGAAGGTTCAGGGAACAAAGTTAAATTTTTCATTAAGAGGAAGGTCTTAGTCCTGTACCCGGCCTGTAGTTGCAGAGATGTCGTAATATTATCTGGTGCAGTACGGTTTGCAAATGAATTTCGTAGACTAAGAGGAAAAAAAATGATCCCATGTGTTTCTTTTGCTTACTCATGTCGCTGAGCATCCTGATCTTTTGCAGGTTATGTCAGAAATCAGTTCTACTGGCAGCACAGTTCTGTGCCTTTCTACTCAGAAGTAAATCGTATTGCATTCAGGTGGATTTCTTTTAGGTAAGTGTGGGGTTTACGCCAAAAAGTTGCACAAAAGATTGGGAGGCCGTTTCTGCACTAGACTGTTACAGTGCTATTATTCCACTTTCAACATTCTGTGGAATCCTGAGGTTTGCAGTTTAGGGAGGGGCCTGAGGATGTTGAAAGTGGAATACCAGTAACAGAACGATAACAGAACTAGTGTGGAAATGGCCCACGTTGTGTGGTACTGACTGCCAGGCTGCAAGGCTGCCTCTCTTCACAGAGAGATCAGCAGTCATCCTTCTCTAATCTTGAACTATAATGTCCAAATTAGTAAGAACGACAGGGACGTACAGGCTTCTCCCGCTTACTTGACAGTTTAGGGCAGGGCTTTCCAAAGGGTGTGCCGTGACACGTTAGTGTGTCGCCTGGCGCGTGTAGGTGTGTTGCCTACAATCCTGGAAATGTATGTTGTTATTTATAAATCATATCTTTTTAAAATATATGAAAGGTTTTCGTGAGATGTTGTGTCTCCATGTATTTTGTTATTACAATTTATGTATGTGTCTGTATCTCTGATAAGAGGTTAGTTTAACCTCCAGTTTGCTAATAAAACTGAAATGACTGTGTCACGAAATGATGCACGTCTAAAAAGTGTGGCACCAGGATGAAATGTTTGGAAAGCTCTGGCCTACAATACGTGGTATTCACTGGTGGTCTCCCATCCAAGTACTCACCCAGGGCAGACTGTGCTTAGCTTGCAAAATCAGATTGGATCTGGTGCTTTTAGGCCCCCAATAATATGTAGGCTATAGTAAAAGTAATAACTCTGTGTCAGCCTCTGAATATGAGATGCTAGGTAAGTTCTATTGTGCTCATTTCTTGCTGGTGGTTTTTCCATGGACATCTGGTTGTCCGCTGTGAGAACAGAATGGTGGACTAGACCAGAGCTTTCCAAACTTTTCATGTTGGTGACACTTTTTAGACATGCATCATTTCGTGAAACAGTAATTCAGTAAGTAATTCAATAAGTGGAGGCAGCCTCTCCACCCGAGCCTGGCCCACCACCAACAACCTTGCTGGGGTTTTCCTCGGCCTGGCCCGCTGCAGTGGTGGGAGAGGCAGCCCCTCCACCTATTACGTTCATGTGACACACCTACACACCGCAGCTGACACACTAATGTTTCACGACACACAGTTCAGAAAGCTCTGCTATAGGCTATATTTGAGAGGAAGGAACTGGCAAAACCACTTCTTGAATACACCTTGCCTAAGAAATCCTTATGAAATTCATGGAGTCACCATAAGTGGACAGGCAACTTGAAGGCAGTGCACACACACACAATGTATTATTCTTATTCTGCATTTTCATTCTGCTCTTCCTCACAAGGTTGGGGAGCATATTATAGTTTGTTTAGCACCATCAGCATCCACAGTGCTGCACAAAATAAAACAATAAAAATTATATCCGTGCCAATAGTGTATAACCTTGTAATTCATTGCACACACTTCCAGCAACATTCTGGTGTATGTCAGCCCAAGAGAGAACTGTTGACCAAGAATCTGAATGCTTACTTTAGCAGAGTTCTGAAGTGTAACAACATCCCCACAATAGCAGTTGCTTGAGAAGTGAATCCCAAAACTTGCTTCCATTATTAGTTGTGGCTGGTGTATATAGGTTTGAAGTTTGCCCTTTCCCCCTTCCCGCCCTACCCCCAAAGTTACAGAATTAGAAAACTTTTTCCAAGTGTACTCAGAGCTCTGGAAAAATACTATTTGCTGTATTAGCAACACTTCTCTAACGTAGGAGTATAAACAGCCTCTTTCCAAAAGACTGCTTAAACATGATTGCTAGAGCTGTTAATTATTTTTTCTTAGTCTTACTACTCACTTCTTGGTATTTGCTTTTTGAAGTTCTGTTGTTGGCTGTTTCATTGGATTAATATAACCATATAGGCTGCTGTAATTAAGGAGCATCTCTTGCAGAGAGGAAGCACTCTGTCTCTGAAATGCCTCTACGACTCAGCTTGATTTCACTATTTCATGCTGGTACCATGGTTTTTTAATTCAGTGGCTTAAAAGTCTCTCAAATCTACGTACTTATTTTTTTTTGACTAAGAAAGCAATCTCAACATGTATTATTGATAAATGCTATGCTTTGTGAATTCATTTTGTGAACTATCAACAGTAATTCGGGGACTGTGGACAGAAGTCGCTGAATATTAATGATCTCTATAGTTGTGTCATTTGTGAGGGGAGATTTTAGTATTTTATTTCATTTTTAGTGAACAGAGTGGAATTCTTTCAACATAGGAGGTGTAGCCAATATGTGCATGGCCTAGGATACTGCATGCCCCAGTGGGAAATGCCAAGGGAATTGCTTGCTCTCTTAGAGCCTAGCACATTGCTGTGTGTCTGTAATGAGAACAATAACCTTTATAGCTTGTCCTCTGGAAAATGAGAGTAAATGTGCTCAAATATTTTCTTTAGAGCCCAGTTAACTGCCCTGCTTTCTCTGAAAGTGGTCATAGCAGAGTTTCATCTTTCTGCATACCTGCACGGCTCTGGGCACTTTCATTTCTCAATGTCATTCTTTTTCCTTCAGTCTCTTACTTTCGAAGCTGTTTTCCCCTAGTTTTCTTTTCAAGCTGTAGTACATAAGACAGTCTCCCAGAAATTCACCCTTTTGACTGGTTTACAATTCAGTGACACTAACCTGAACTTTGTATATCCCTCTAAATCAGTGGTTCTCAACCTGTGGGTCCCCAGATGTTTGTGGACTTCAGCTCCCAAAAGCCCCAGCCACTATGGTCAATGCTCAGGGCTTCTGGGAGCTGAAGTCCACAAACATCTGGGGACCCACAGGTTGAGAACCACTGCTCTAAATCCAGAGATAAGAGAAGGAGTAGAGATGTAGTAACGTGTATGTTGTAAGTTTTGCTGAATTGTTGTAGGCCTTGAATCATCTTACAAGGAATTGAGTATTGGAATTATTCTAGGCCAAGTGGTTCTCCACCACTTCCTAGGTTTTGGATTTTAGTTCTCAGGATCCATGCTTGTTAGGGCATGTGGGAGTAGAAGTCCAAAACATCTGGGGCACCAAAGATTGAGAACCACTGCTCTTAGCAGTTCTCAAAATAGGTGGAATGGAAATTGGAAGCCCCTATGCCATATGCTGTGAAGGTTGCTTTGGTAAAATGCTTAGGTGTTTTCTGTCTACAAATTAAGATAATCTGTAGTTACTGTGGCTGATGGTGAGAAGCCCTGGGAGAAACTCTCCAGCATCTTGAGTACTGCATTTTGCCCATCTCTAGTTTAGGCTATAATTCTGTATGCACATTTCCAGAAGCACATATTCTTGATGTGGGACTTGGTTCTGAGTACTTTATTTAATATCTAAAATGATGTCTCAAGCAACTATACAGAGTAGAGAAGTCTAAGAATGTGTGGTTGGCTAATTGCCCTTCTGTCAATAGGTAGCTAACAATGGCATGAATCATATTGTTACAGTGATTGTAATATTCTTACTTCCCCGTCTAGACTAAACACATTAAATCAATGGAACTTGCATAAATGTTCTTTTAATAAGTTACTGTTGAGTCAGTGGGTCTTCATTACATGACACTAACAGTAGGATTTAGGCCACTATGTTTCAGTTCTAACTGAAATCACAAAAGAAATCAAATAAAATAATGCTGCAATTCTTATTAGAATAAGAGATATAATGCAGTGGAAATGATACCTAAAAGCTTTCAAGCTCTATAAACCAAGTTACTGTGCTTAGCAGCATGAAACTATGTTCTGTGCATGAATTCCTAGCTAGATTCATAATCATTTACAGAGACCAAAGAGATTCTGGCTTATGCTGTATCATTTTGTTTCATCCTTGTGATGAGTCATCCTTAAAGGCTCCTGCCACCACTTTCAAAATATCATGGACCACACTTTTTTGCACTACAGGGCCACTCTTCATGACTGTATTGTTGCAATCATATGATAACTCTTAACCCACTGTAGGTAGGTATACATAGAAATGTGATGAAATAGAGGGATTTTTAAGGGGAAAATTCATGAAAATAGGACATTTTCATTTTCAGTCATGTGTTTTGAAAACCATATTATGGTTTTGGTAACTCTCAGTTTTTCTCCCAGAGCTCTAAGAATAAGTTGAAGAAGCTATGGATAACCGATATGATTCAACAAATATCCCAACTTGCAACGGAATCTCATGTGAGAAGAAAATCAGCTCCTTAGTAGCTGAAGGCCATGGCCAACAAATCTTAAGTGTGCTGCAGAGCTTCAGAGAGCAAAATATATTTTTCGACTTTAAAATACTTGTGAAAGATGAAGCGATCCCATGTCACCGTTGTGTACTAGCAGCGTGCAGTGATTTTTTCAGGTAAACCTACTCATAGTGTGGATCTTGTGCTTGTGGATATTTTAAAAATTGTGTTTGAATGCATAGTCAAATTAGTCCAAATGATCTAACATGTAGAATTCTTGTTTCATATTGACCCATAGAAGTAAGATGGTTGCATGCATAGGGATCAAGTCTTTAGTAAGGACAGCAGGCCCTCCACGTTCGAGATTCAGTACTCATGGATTTGGTCATTCACAGGTTTTATTTTATTTATTTCAAAATATTCTGTTTGCCCTGCCACATACACACACACACACACACACACACACACACACACACACACACAAATACATTCTTTCTAGGAATCTCTACATCCTCCAGTGTGAGTCTGTGGTCTACTTCAAGTGGGTGTGTGCACATACCTGCTGCCATGTCCCCTTCATCAAGAACATGGCAGCAGGGGGTGTGGGCCCCAGGAGACAGGGTGGCAGGTGTGTGTGTGTGTGCCTAAACCGCTCCCTTGTTTGTAAATCAGGGAGCACTTTTGGTGCCCACACCTGCCCTGGCTATCACATCCCTGATGAAGGGGACACAATGGCAGGTGTTTATGCACACCCAAACTATGGATTTGTAATTGGTTGACCAAACGAACCCAGAGGGTGCTCACCAATGGCTGCTTTTCATTCTGGAGAGAAATGACTAGTGGGGTGCCACAGGGTTCTGTCCTGAGCCCAGTGCTATTCAACATCTTCAGTGACTTGGATGAGGGAGTACAGGGCATGCTGATCAAATTTGCAGATGAAACCAAATTGGGAGGGGTTGCTAATACACCAGAGGACAGGATCAAATTTCAAAATGACCTTGAGAGATTGGAGAGCTGGGCCAAAGCTAACAAAATGAATTTCAACAGAGAGAAATGTAAGGTCCTGCACTTAGGCAGAAAAAATAGAATGCACAAATATAGGGCGGAGGACACGTGGGTCTGTGAAAGGGATCTAGGAGTCTTGGTAAATCATAAGCTGAACATGAGTCAGTAGTGTGATGCAGCAGCCAAGAAAGCCAACGTGATTCTTGGTTGCGTCAATAGGGGTATGGTGTCTAGATGAAGGGAGGTAATGGTACCACTCTATTCTGCATTGGTTAGGCCTCATTTGGAAGACTATGTCCAGTTCTGGGCACCTCAATTCAAGAAGGATATTGACAAGCTGAAACGTGTCTAGAGGAGAGTGACCAAAATGGTGAAGGATCTGGAAGCCATGCCCTATGAGGAGTGGCTTAGGGAGCTGAGTATGTTTAGTCTGCAGAAGAGAAAGTTAAGAGGGGACACGATAGCCATGTTTAAATCTTTGAAGGGATGTCATGTTGAGGAGGGAGCGGGCTTGTTTTCTGCTGCTCCAGAGACTAGAACAAGGAGCAATGGCTTCAAGCTGCAGGAAGGGAGATTCCACCCGAACCTCAGGAAGAACTTCCTGATGGTCAGAGCTGTCCAGCAGTGGAATGTGCTGCCTCAGAGTGTGGTGAAGTCTGGAGGTTTTTAAGCAGAGACTGGTTGGCCATCTGTTGGGAGTGCTTTGATGTGTTCCTTCATGGCAGGGGGTGGGACTGGATGGCCCCTGGGGTCTCTTCCAACTCCATGATTCTATGACTCTGGAAACCAGGGCCTGAATCCCCACTTGGGCATGGAAACCTCCTTGGTGACCTCAGGCAAGTCACATTCTCTCAGCCTCAGAGTGAGGCAAAGGGAACACATCTTTCCAGGAAAATCCTCATGATAGGTTCACCTTAGGGTTGCCATAAGTCAATTTTCAAAGGGGAGAGACATGATGGCTAGAAAGAACTTCCCCCTGTCAGCAGCACTTTGTTGTTGTGTGCATTCAAGTCACTTCTGACCTATGGCAACCCTAAGGTGAACATACCACAGAGGGTTTTTTTTTTGGCAAGGTTTGTTCAGAGGGAGTTTGCCTTTGCTTTCCTGTGAGCCTATGATTTGCCCAAGGTCACTCAGTGTCTGAGCAGAGATTTGAATCCTAGTCTCCAGAAGTGATTAATAAATAAATATTTGAACATTTAAATCTAAATTTAAATATGTAAATCTTGAGTTAAATCTTGCGGGGGGGTCCCTGACAACAAATTATATTTACAGGGGGTTCCCAGTAAAGAAAAGGTTAAGAACCACTGCTTTAAAGTGAATTGCACCTCAAACCCTGAGAAAAAAAAATATTCTCAGCTAAATAAAAGCACTGAAAACATGATGGCGATGAAATACTACCTCCTAATTTGGGGTTTTTACTGCATTAGTTTAATATTGATTTACTAAGCAAGTAATTTATCCAAAATGTTTTCTCAAATCCATATGCCAGGAATGATATTCTTCACTTTATTCAAGTTTATGTTTTTCTTTATATTGAGCTAGCATAGATATTGGTGATAACTTATTGTTTGTTTATCTTCTATTTTTTTTTAACTCCAGGGCAATGTTTGAAGTTAACATGAAAGAAAGAGATGATGGAAGTGTTACTATTAGTAATTTATCACCCAAGGCAGTAAAGGCTTTCCTAGATTATGCGTATACTGGAAGAACTGAGATAACAAATGATAATGTAGAAATGTTCTTTCAGCTATCATCCTTTCTTCAAGTTTCACTTCTTTCAAAAGCTTGCAGTGACTTTCTAATTAAGAACATAGATCTTGTGAATTGTTTGCAACTATTATCCATTTCTGAAAGTTATGGGTCCACTCAGTTGTTTGATCGTACACTCGAGTATGCACGCCAACATTTTTCCTTGTTGCTCCAATCAAATGATTTTTTAGAAATGAATTTTGAGATATTGCAGAAGTGTCTAGAAGCTGATGAGTTGAATGTCCCTGATGAGGAGTCTGTGTTGAAGTCTGTCTTTCGGTGGACAAAGCATGACTTAGAAACAAGACAAAAACACCTTCCTCACTTGCTGAAAAAAGTAAGGTTACACCAGTTGTCTGAGAAGAAACTTCAAGATGTCTTGCACTCTGAAGAACAGTTACTTAAAAGCACTGGCTGCTTAGTAATAATCAAGGAGGTAGTTAAAAATGTGCAGAATTTCAGTGGGCTGTTTGCAGATGCTCGTCCTTCTACAACAGAAAAGTACATTTTGGTTCACAAAACCGAAGAAAATGGAGTACACAGGCATACATTTTGCTATAATATTAAAACTGATCGGTGGAAAGAACTGGCGCACACACACATAACTGATCTGCCAGGATCAAGTTTATCTAGCTATGGTGAAAAATTATTTATAACTGGTGGATGTGAAGGGAATTGTTTCCGGACTATCAGATTGCATATTGCAGAGACATTTCACGATGCTACTGACCAAACATGGTGTTACTGTCCAGCGAATGATAGCTTCTCATTAGTTTCTGCAATGAAGAAGCCAAGGACAATGCACACATCTGTTGTAACCCTAAATCAGTTGTTCGTAATAGGAGGAAAGACAAAGGCATCTCAGGACATCAAAAGTCTTTTGGATGTGGAGGCATACAGTCCTCTCTCTAGAGAATGGAAATCTGTGAGTCCATTACCAAGAGGTATCTACTATCCAGAAGCTAGCGCATGTCAGAGTATAATTTATGTCCTTGGTTCTGAAGTAGAAATTACCGATGCCTTTAATCCATCTCTTGACTGTTTCTTTAAATACAATGCTGCAACTGATCAGTGGTGTGAGCTGGTGGCAGAATTCGGGCAGTTCTTTCATGCAACGTTAATCAAAGCTGTTCCAGTGAACTGCACATTATACATATGTGACCTTTCCACCTACAAGGTTTATAGTTTTTGCCCAGAGACATGCGTTTGGAAGGGGGAAGGTTCTTTTGAATGTGCTGGTTTTAATGCAGGAGCAGTTGGAATAGAAGATAAAATTTATATCCTTGGTGGGGATTATGCTCCCGATGAAATCACCGATGAAGTGCAAGTTTACCATAGCAGTAGGTCTGAATGGGAAGAGGTTTCACCCATGCCAAGAGCTCTGACCGAATTCCATTGTCAGGTGATTCAGTTTAATAAATACAGAGACCCATGGCTGCAATAGTGATTTGATAAAAAGCATCATTTTTTTTCTTTAACATTGAAGGGAAATGGACACTGAGGGCACAATCCACCAAACACAGATTCTGCTTTTTGCACGCATCATTATATATTAAAATACCTCTTTCTGACCTCGGGTGAAAAAAATTCGCCTTTTTTTGTTTTGTTTTCGAAGTAATGGTCATGACTGGGATCAAAAGAGGGCTTGAGCTTTTCTTGAACAGCAGCCCTCTATGCCTCTGTGTTTAATACTGAAGCAGTTTGTGTGTTCTTTTTTTGGCAGTGGAGGGCGATTAGGTATTCAGTTTTCAAAAGTTAATGCTCTGGACTAGTATAAACTTTGCAGTGAGCAACTCTTACTGCATTCTGGCTTACATTTTCAAATTTAATTATTACTACTTTTTACTTTAGCTGATACATAAGCAATACTGTATATCGTTGAGTGTTACATTAACACAGTTGTAGGAGAGAAATAATACTAATCATATCTGTATTCTAGCGTGCACACTTTTTATAACTTTATTTATTTATTTATTGGATTTGTATCCCACCTTTATCTTGAAATGGGATTCAAGGAGGCATACAATAATTTTAAAAAGATTAAGCTAAAACATTAGTTTACAAAAGTTTAAAAAAGAAATAACCATATTATCTTTAAAAAAAGATTAAAATGCTTAAAAACAGTTAAAACATAATTTCCAGTAAAAGATTTAAAAATATAGCACACACTTCACAGTTATTGCTCCATAATTGAAATGTGAAGGCCTGGCTGAATAAAAACATCTTAACCTCCTCACAGAAAGAGAGAAGGCTCTCTCCCAAGTTCTCACCAAATTCACTTACAAAGGTGGTGGGACTGAGAAGAAGCCCTCCCCTACAGATGTTAAAGCTTGGACTGGCTTGTATAAGGAGACACAGTCTTTCAGATAGCCTGGACCCAAGCTGTATAGGACTTTAAATGTCAAAACCAGCACTGTGAATTCTGTCGGGAAATGGACCAGTAGCCAGCGAACCTGTTTCAACATGATCCTTCTAACCAGCATTGGTCAACAGCCTGGCTGCAGCATTTTGGGCCTGCTGAAATTTCTGAACAATTTCCGAAGGCAGCTCCATGTACAGTGTGTTACACAGTAATCCAAACAGGATGTAGTCAAGACTTATGCCAGCATAGCCAAATCTGAATTTTCAAGGAATAGATGCAGCTGGAGCACTAGTTTGAGCTGTACAGAGGCACTCCTGGCCACTGCTGAAACCTGAGCATCCAGGCTCGGATCCGAGTCCAGAAATACACCCAAGCTACAAATCTGAGATTTCGGGGCGATTGCAACTCCATCCAGCATAGGCTGAATCTCTATTCTCTGATCAGCCTTCCAACTGACCAAGAGCATCTCTGTCTTGTTTCAACAATGTTTTCCAAAGCAAGGACTGAACTCAAAAGTTGAAAGCTTTTCTTAAGAGGTAATAGGTATAAAATAGGCTGAATTAAGGTGAAGTCCAGGAATCAACAATTCCATCATTAGGCTGAATTACTGTTTTCTGAACTATATCTTAATTTGGTCCATATTGCTTCATTAGTTGCTGAGCAAGATTTCAACAACTGTTTGTAGAGGATTTAGGATATTTGGAATCTTTAAAATGCAGACAAAGATCAACATGCTGGCTGAAATGTTTATTATTTTAGTTGAGTATTCAAGCTACTGGCGTAACCAATTCTTGATGGCAATAATATGTCTTAAACTGGGTTCTTGCCAAGATTTTACTCTTATTGTTCTGGTTGTTGTTTGCCTTCCAAGTTATTTTTGGCTGATGGTAACCTTAAGGTGAACCTATGACAAGCTTTTCAGCTGGAAGATTTATTCAGAGGGGGTGAGAGAGAGTAACTTGCCCAAGGTTACCCAGTGAGTTTCCATGGCTGAGCAGGGACTTGAACCCTGGTCTCCAGAGTGGTAGTCCAACACTCAAACCACTATTTGATGCTGGTAGCAACACACAAAGGTGAGGACTAAGAAAGGGTGTTTATCCAAGTGACAGCAAGCATGCATTAAAGCTTTTATTTCTTAAGTAAAAGTTACGGAAAGCTATATGGAAATATTTTACCAGGGCTTATTGCATTAGGATGTATCAAGCCAATGTAGCATGAAAGCATGAAGGACGTCTGTTAGGTTGGTAAAAATTATGCCTATACTTAATTTTTATGTCGTCATTGCTCTCAGGTAGCACAGAAGGATTAGGTTACATATAATATGACGTTGATGTTCATAGTGCTTAACAAAAAAAGAGAGCTGATCCCTGCTCAAAGCAGCTTACAATCTAAAATTGCTGCAGAGACACTATAGAGAGATCTGTGAAATGCCAGTGTCTGCTTTTTTGAAACTACAAATGTAAGCATATTTAATAAATAATACATCTTGCTGAAATCCAGAAACTTTCCTCTGAGTAAACATGCTAAGAATAAGTTGCACGAGTAATGTCATCTGAAGTAAGATGTCTGGTCCCATTTCATTAATAAAGAAGTAATGATGGTGATTTTTTTTTTAATCAGGACATTTCAGAATAAGCAGTTTCAACATGTCACAACCACCATTAAACCACTAATCTAATGCTTAGGAAATCTTACTTTGAAGTTTATGTGGGCTAGAGAACTTCTCATACATACACAGAGAGAGAGAGTCAGCCCTCCACATTTGCAGGTTTCACTTTTGTGGATTTGATTATTCATGGATTATTTGCTGTCACCTCTGCTGCTTCCCTGTGCCATTTTTAATAGGCACTGCAAACCTTGTGAGACTGAGAAACTGCAAATGAGGCTTGTCAGTCCCTCTTAAAAATGGTGGGCAGCAGCGGAGGTGGCAGTAAGCCCCACCAGCCAGCCACTTCTGCCTTCTGAAGGAACCCTGATGCCTCAAAGGAATCCGTTGTGAGTTGAATATGGTGATCATATTTTTTTGTGTGTTAAATATGATTTGGAAGGGCCTAGAGTTATTCACATGTTTTTCACTTTCACAGGGGTCCTCTGCCCCTAACCGTGCAAATGTGGAGGGATGACTGTATATGAATGCTTTCTGTGGCAATGGAGTGGCATTAGTAAAACACAGGCTGTTTTCATGGCTGAGGATCAATGTTCCTGCATACCATCCTTGTTTTTTATGATTAGAAGCAGAGCTTGGAAGTGTTAGTGTTACTTTGAAAATAAGTCGTTGGTCATTAGTTATAAGTAATGCGTAGCAGTACTTGCTTGTGTTGCTTTTTAATTGGTTTTTTTTAAAAAGCAAAAACAAAAATATGATATCCTCCAAATGACCTCTGAAAGGTAATGTGAATGAGCAAACAGTACAGAATAAGTAAACGGTATTTGTTACAAAAAGAAAAACCTTAATATTTACCTTATTATCATTTTGTCTTTTGTGCACTTCATTGAAACTGTTTTCAAGTCACTGTTGCTTTGCCTTTGGGGTGGGGCTGTAGGAGCCACTCCTTAACAGTAGTAACTCTTGTGCCTTTGAAAGGGGTTATTTTATTTTATTTTACTCTACTCTTCTTTCTTTTTCATTATCCTTCTTGTTTGTTCTCACGTTTTCCATTGCAGTTTTTCCAACTATGGTAGAAAAATATTCAGGATACAAGTTATCCTTAAGTTAACAAAGTATTGTAGATGCGTTCCTGGGCATCACTTCTGTTCCAGAACATTTGGTACTGAAGGCAGAAACAACATGGAATGGATAGGGATAGGCTCATGGTCTACCAAAGGAAAAAAAGGGTAGCTTGGTATGTTTCAGCTACTTTTTATCTAAAATTAACAATTATGCACGTGTGAAATGGAACAACCAGAATAGGTAAACCTTGCGTATGTGAGTAGAAACATCTTGAACCTTTTAGAAACCACTTCAAGGTTTGTTCTAAAATGTATCCAAGGATATTTTTTCACCAGACTTTACTTTTCTTCTGATTTCCATTTTTCTGGCCAGGCTTATAGATCTATGTATATGTATATAGGCTTATAGATCTATGTTTCTTTAACATCCTGTGGGGTAGCTGATGAGGCAAGTGTTTCCTTTTTTCTCTCTGTTCTCTCTTTCCCCTTTCCTCTCTGCTCATGGACTCTCATAAAGGAATTCTAGAGGCAGCTGCTGATTTCATCGCTTCTTCTAGGCTGCCACACAGCTGCACTGAGATTGGCTAGACAGGACCCCATTGTTTCCCAGCTCAAATTTAATGCAGTTTTTTTAATTGCAGACATGCTGCTGAAACTTGATATTGAAAGTCTGTGTTGCTAGGCCTCTTTCACCATCCTCCAGTGCCAGTGCTGCTAAAAACATTCCAGCTAGACCAATGACAAGAAGAAAAAGAGGAGGTTGATGAGGTGAAAAAAGACTTTGTAAAAAGAAGTTTCATGTTCAGGTGCTTTGTTAAAATGTATAAAACCGTAAGAGCAAGGCTGTAATCCTTTGCACAACAAGATTTTGTTTTGTTTTACAGAACCGCCAGGTTGTTCCAATGAGATAAACAATTATTTTTCTCACAAGGCATGTAGTCTTGAAAGATATAGCTGTTGTGAATTCTCACCCTGCACTTAGATGAGGAAGCCTAGTTGGACTGGTATTGTACAGGAAACTATGACATTTATGACCCCGTTTCCTACAAAAACTACTGATTAGGCAGTCAGTTTTGTACAGGAGATCTTGCATTTGCACCAACACATAAAATAGAAGGAACAGAAGACCATTTAATTTTGTAGAGCTGCATTCCTCTGTGTATGTGCACTTGAGTAAACTTGTAGTAAGATCTTTTTCTGCTAAACATAAGAACTTAAGCACAAAAGACAAGCAAGAGACCAAAATCTGAGCAGCTTATGGCCAGGAGTTAAATAGGTACTGTAGGTGTGTCACCAAGGACATTGGGGGGTGTTTGGGATTTTTTTCCCCGAACCTCAGAGTGTTTATTTTATATCAGAAATTACTTTTGAAAGTCTCCATGGTTTCAAAAAAGCAGTTTGACAGTTGGTTTGATGAAGTAGTAGCAGAGGAGTTAAGTATTTAAGAAAGATAAGCACAAGGACATGCTGGCCTTGAGAATCTTAGTTTTGCCATTCATTGGCTCCCAGCCTGTATTGCAATAGCTTGAGTGAATTGGTTGCATGTCAGTATATATGATCTTACTTGCACTAAATAATGTAACCACACCAAAACGGTTCTACTATTCAGGTATTGTATTTTCAGTAAATATAAAATATGGCATGACCTAATGAACATTAATGAAGTGTGTGTGATTTCTTATGGTCAGTTATTAATCTTGTAAATTATTTTGTTCCATCTCAAATGCCAGTGTTAAAATGTAGCTAGTCCTTTTTTTCCTTCTTCATATTGTCATTTTTCATGTTAGACTGCTGTAGCACATCTGTTATATATAAGGAGATTTGATGGGAACACTTGACCAAGTTCTACTTGTTGTAACAAATGTCACTTTATTCGTAAATATAACTTCAGTATTATCCTGAACAAAAACCATCTTATAAAGGATGCAACTTACTTTATCATATGGAGTTAGACGAGCAAAAAAAGCAGATATACTGGAAGCATTAAAAACTGTGTAGCATGGCAGAGGATACCCCTACACTAGAATGTTTAAATGGTTTTACGCCATTTTAAATGTTTATGGCTTCTGTAAAAATACCTGGCAAAAATACCTGTAGTCTTTATATTTTGTCACTGGATGAAGATTCCTATTCCCTTTACAGCAGCACAATTAATTCTCAGAGTTTCCTGCCTAGAAATTTCAACAGGGCCAGAACTAATTTATATTTGCAGCGGACAGAAAAATGAAGAAACTGGCATGGAAAAATTTACTCTTTTTTTGGAGAAGCTTCCAGTGTTCTTTTCAGTACTGCTAAAGCAGGCACAACCTGAGAGAATTAAGAGAATAGCCTTTGAAATATTTGTACCTTGCTTGAAGTAACTGCTGCTAGATGCATCAATGCAGAATTTTAAAACAAGCCTGGAAATTTATATCCTCAGGTATTGTTGTTTACAAAGATTTGATGCAGTGTTCCTGGTATAAGCAGGCAAAGCTTTCAGGATCTACTTTGTTTTTTGATATTGTTATCATCTTTATTTATATCCTGAACTTTTCCAAGGTTGGGACTCTTTTGGCTAGAAACCTGAGGTCCACTCACCAGAGATTGGTGGAATACACACACATATCCATACATACACTTTGAATTAAGAGTTCTGAACTCAGGAATTTATTTTGAGTACCACAGCTGGACAAAGTTCACAGTCCTAATAAACCCTAAGCTGTCTTCATTTCAACAGTTCAAGCGGGGAGGATCAGGGCTAAGTCATTTTGTAACGGATGCTGTTGTTAAAGAATTGGGTGCAGAGATAAATCTGTAAGACTTCCTTTTTCTCGCATTTAGATTTTTAAAATCTCAACTTCTTTTTACTCCTTATATGAAATTTGTGAATGTAGTAGAGTTCATATGAAGATGAACCAAATGAAATTATCAGCCAAATCAAATTAAGTGCAGATATGGAAAGTATCGTGTTGTATCTAGCTGCCATACAGCTAGAGCAAGAGACATACCAGGTAAAAAAGGACAACCCTGATTCCACATACAAGAAGTACGGATGGATACATAAAAATTCAAATCGATTTTGAAGAGGTGTGTACGTAAACCACTTTTCCTGGGTGGGTTTCTTCCATATTTCATTTCCTTTACAAATGTCACCAAATTTATATAGAAACCTGCAAATTTTGGAACTCTTGCCATTATATGAACCAAAATAAAATTTTACTGATCCATAATAGGTAGTCAGTAGATCCTTGATCTACTGTAAGTTATGAGTTAGCAGTAGGTCTCAATCCATCTTCTCCCTATTCCAGCTTTGTTCTGTCTCAAAAATAGAAGCCAGTATCTTATTTATTTGTGTAATATCCTGCTTTTCTCCCGATATGGGAACCAAACCAAATGATGGTCCACTAGGTGTTGTAATGGTGGGAAAGTTTCGGGGTCTTGGTTCATCAGACAAAAGTTTGGCAGCAGTGGCGACCTGCAAGAAGAGTCAAAATCTAGTCTTTGAGGTGGAAGAAGACTTTTTGGAAGAGGCCTGCCTTTGTCTAAAGGAACGGCATGATGAAGAGGTTGGGGTAGATGACTGCTGAGAAGAACAACGTGGTGACTTGGAATGGTAGGAGGAAGAGGTGAGCCTCCATGTGGAATGTAATGAGTGGGACCTCTGAGTTTGAGGTTGTGAGTGGAGGCCCATCTTTTTCATGGTTAGATGTGCCTTCATAAGATGGTCTATTGTGTCATCAGTGGTGGAGTGAAAGAGGCCTTGAAGGGAAAGTCCTCGATCCTTTTACGTGTGTCCTCTGTTAGGCCAGCTGAAAGGAGCCATGCAGAGTGGTGGATGGCAATGGCACCTACCATGCCTCTAGCCAACCATTCTACTGAGTGACAGGAGAACTGAATCTGCTGGTTGGAGAGAGCCACCAATTCATTGTAGAATTGTAGGGCTGTGGCTTGATGATCAGCCGGAAGATGGGAAATCAATAGGAACATCTTATCCCAGATAGGCTGTGAGATAGGCTTGGGTATTTCAAACCCTGGCAATAAGAGAGGAAGCAGAGTATTGAGGCGACCTCCTTCCTGGTCTGGAGAGGTGGTGTGGGTCCTTTTCCTTCCTTTTATTTGAGAGGCTTCCACGATGATCAAATTAGGCGTGGGGTGATTAAAGAGGAACTCCACATCTTTATGCTGTGTGTGATAAAGGTGCTCCAGGTGATGGGGTATAACCTGGAAGAAGGCTGGTTGAGACCATGGGTGTTTCATGACCTCTTGGAGAGCTGGCAAGAATGGGATTGGTGCAGCTGTCGCTGGGCGAGAATCGGCATAGTGAAAAAACGGGTCCTGAACAGAATGAGGAGGCCCAGAGACATAAAGGCCCAGCAGAGAATTGCTTCACGTCCTAAGGTGCTGTGTCTGGAGTCGGCTCTCCAAAGGATAGAGGGGGGAGTCATGCAACAGTGGAGTTGAGTCTGGAGAGTTTTCTTCTGAGTCACAAGTGCCCAAAGAAGGGGATGCTGATGGATTTGGAGGGAGATCTTGAGAGATTGGATGCAGTACCAAGGGTTGAACCGGTACTGTAGATGGTACTGAAGTTGACACCAAGGGAAGGGTGGAGGTTGGTGCAGAAATGATAGGGATAGCAGAGAAAGTCAGTGATTGCTCGAGTGGGATCGAGATTAAGATTGAGAGTGATGACAGTGAAATCCCCGTTGGTATCATGACCAGGACTGAGATCGAGACTGAGATCTGGAATGGCGAAAGTCACAGAGCCGGTCAGGGTGAAAACGATCTCGGTAGGCCAGCGAGTAAGAGTAATAAGAGCCAGGATGCTCCCTCCAAAGGTGTTCATGGCCACATCAAGCGATATAGGAGGCAGAGGAGAAAGGTGAGTCTTGTCCAGTGGCAGATGTATAGTGGCTGGGTGGTGGTAACAATTACACAGTGTAGAGATCTGCCATGGTCCCTGCAGCTCGATGAGTGTTCTGCACTAGGATGGGAACAGTCCCGAGGGGCAGCCTAGTCAGTATCAGTAGAGGATTGCTGGGGGTGGTCCTGGGCAGAAGGTTGGGTGATGCCAACAGTGGGAAGCGTTGAAGTTTTCAAGGGTCATGCTGTACTCCATGTAACATCAAAGGGAGAAATGTGACCCACATGATTGAGGGCAGCTACACAACTTCAGGGCTCCAGGTCAGGCAAATAACAAACCAGCAGAGTCAAAAGAACAGAGTCCAGTCCAAAAACGTCAAAAACTAATCTACCATTTATTGCGTACAGCATAGTTATGCACTTGTAGCATACTGGCATCAGCAAAGCACAACAAAAAATCCATTAGACATCTCTGTGCCCAAAGAAGGCACACAGAAAAAGCAGGCTGTAAAAAGCACGTGGGGGGGGGAGAAGAAGAAGAAGAGAGAGCAAAGAATCTCTCACTGCAATTATAGGCTCTGTATGTGACCGCTTAACCAAAACACTTCCAGCATTCTCGCAGAGAAGTCAGGTGTTTTCCTATCAGCTGTCTGGGTCACAGTGCCTTTTTCTAGTTCCCAGGCTGCTGGCAGCGCGGAGACAAGACAATCAACATGTACAACTCTATAGGCAAAGGACCAAAAGGCCTAGAATCTCAACAGGAAGTGATGGGCAGCCATCCCCTTGCAGGTTATGTTCTTCCATGAAAGGTGCGGGGAGAGGGGGCCAAGACTCCTGCTCCAAAGTTGGAGCTGACAGCGTTAATACGTTCAACAGTAAAAACAATGTCGAAGGTGGCACCTGCTCAGTCATCGACGCCGGTGAAAGAATTGGGGATGGAGTTGCTTCCAAAATGTTGAAGCTTGGATTTGAGTTGGCCATGGTGTGGGGAGGGGTCCGATAGATCCAGGCTGAGGAGGAACGGATTGAAGAGGAGGAGAGTGACGCTTCTCCTTCTTCTTCTTTTTTGGCAGTGCCAAAGGATGGTGCGATGGAGGCCGTTTTCTCACTGCTACCATTGGTACAGTCTGGACTGCTGGATGGGTGCAGTCGGAGAGGCGGAGGATGATGGAGTTGCCTCTCCCAAACTGGAAGACTGAGTCACGGTTGGCATTTTAGGTAGTTTGGGGATCCTTGGTAGGGATACGATGGGTGGAAGTGTCAAGGTCGAGGATGGGGCCAACGTCAGTGTCGGTACCAATGAGGGTTTCAATATTGAGGAAGTCAAGAGAGAAGGAGTTGACGTTGGTACTGAAGATCACTTAGTTGGAAGGAATGAAGTCAAAGCGGTGAAGATAGCTGTGTTGGAGGCTGCTTGGTCTTTCAAGAGAAGGGCCTGTTCCCAGCAGTAAAACTTCAAATGGGAGGCTCTGTTTCTCAAAATTTGAGAGGTGAACTCTCTACAGATAGGGCAGGCTTGGACATTGTGTCCCTCTCCCAGGCAAAAAAGACACTTCTAATAAGCGTTGGAAAGCAAAACCTTGCAGCTGCAAGACACTCAAAGTTTGAAAAGTGCAGAAGACATAGAGAAGAAAGAACGGGGTGGGGGTCTTTTTTTTCTTGAAAAGATAAAAGAAGAGATTAGCAGAAAAGGCAAGAAATAATGCTACTCAGCAGAGAAAGCCTTCTGAGCTGCCAAATAGTCGGTGGACGAAAAGAAACTGAGAGAGAGAGATGCTGGCTTGGCGGGACTGGCCATGCTAAGTACTGGAAGTGGGAGGGGTTCCCGCTAAGCTACTCAGCTCTGGAACTTTCCAAAGCTTGCGACTGCGCATGTGCGAAGATCCCATTGTGTGAGGCACAGAGACCACGAAGAAGAACTAGCAACCCATGTTCTCAGTGTCTGCCATCCGACAGAATTTAGGAAATCCATTTACCATAACCACTAATAATTGAAACGGATAAATTACTTATCATTAATTAACTTGTTCAAAACATTAGTGTTGCCCAAGGCCACAGAAAATAGGGAGTTGACTGACACTGTGGACCTTAAGGGAGGGATTGGCAGGATAGGGAGAGAGATTGGAGAATCCAAATGCAATGGGGAACAGGTTGTGGATTATCCAGGGTGGTAGTATTGTGTGAGCAAAATTACAAAGGAATTCACTGCAGTTTAACCAAATATTATACATCATTCTATATCATACTATAATATAGGTATACCTTAGTTAAGAAAGTGTGCCCACTGTATATGTGTGTAGGGGTGATGGTTTCCAGGAACCTCTGCAAAAAATAAATAAAAAAAAATCCCAAAGTGCTGTGGGCTATTAGAGTCAATGGACACAACATGTTTGCCCGTGGCAGCATAGGCATGCGCATGTTGCATCCATTGACTATAACGGAATGCATTGTTTCATGTGACATTGCATTCATGCATGTGAAGATCATGCAAAAGGAGGGACCATTGTATATGTGTTTCTAGGTATTACTTCTTTCATAGAAAATTTGGTAGCAGAGGCAGAAATAACATGGAAAGAATAGAGATAGATAGGTTCCTATACCACAGAAAAGTGCAGTTCAATGTGTTTCACCAAATGTTTTATCCAAAAGCAGAACACTCAAATATTGGGGCAAGATGTCCTGCCACAGGCAGGCAAACAAATTTTATTACATATTTATTTAAATGAAGTATTGGACTGCAACTCCCAGCATGATGGCTTGATGAGTGGTGGCTGCCAAAGGCACTGTTATTACAGATTTAAAAGAAAATGGGAAGCATATGGCTCTCCATATGTCGGACTGCATCTCCCAGCATCCCTCACCCTGCTAACTAGTGCTGCTGGGAGTTCCAAGGCCAACAAAACCTGGAGAGCTTTCTAAACTGAATTTTAATTTAAAGTGTTTTAAGTCATTAGTTTTAAGTGGACAGAAATGGCTCATGCAACTTGCTAGAAAAGATTTGCCATTTATAGTAGCCAATTTCTTGCCAGAAGCAAGCACGATCAGGAGAGCTGCTTCCACTCAAACTTCCAAGCTAAGCAGTGGTAGGGCAGGAGGAAAAGGTCCACCCCATTAGGATGGTCAGTCTGCTGACTGAGACAATTGTCACTATGAGAACTTCTTTCAACAAAGCTTCCTGGCATACGAGGTTAAAAAAAATCTACCTATGATGATCAGTTCTCTGTCTGAGCCAGTCTTTTAATCGAGCATGAATCTTCCAGATGTTGTTGGATTGCAACTTCCACTGTCCCTCAACTGACCTGGGACTGATGAAGATTGCAGTTCAACATGTGGAGGACAAATTTAGCATCCCTACTTTACCTGTTTGCTCACATTCTCAAGACAAATGTAACTTGAATCATGTAGGCGGTCAGAAAGATGTGGCAATTCTGCACTGAAGTCACAAGCAGACAACTGTCAAGTATAAGAGGGTCTGTTTTTCTGTTTTAAAAGGCCTCCCTCGGGCCTATAATGGCCCAGCACTGTGCAAACCATCTTTTTTCAATTAATGATCCCAGTCCCACCAGGGTGGTCATAGGTGCCAAAAAGTGTTTCTGGGGCACTTCACCTGGTTCTGCTATGAACAGTCACTCTTTTCTGCCTTTCCTGGAAGATGGAAGTCCAGTCTAGGAAGCCTAGGGAAGTCTAATTTTCACTGCGGCATTGTCCAGAGCAGGGGCAAACATAGCTTTCCATTTTGTGGGTTTGCTTACAGTTCTCATCAGCCTTAGATAACAAAGCCAATGGTTAGAGATTTTGGGAAATGCAATCTAAAACTATCTGGAAGGCCAAGATGCCCACGCCAGCCCACAGGAGAGTGCAGGTGCATGGGGAAGTCGCCTGCTCCTCTTTTCCTTAGGAGCTGTAATGGAAGAATCCCAATCCTCCCTTCTGGGTCTCAGTAAGGAGACTACAGCTCATGCTCTCTGGCCTGTGCAGAGGAACCAAATCCTCTCCATCAGAAACAAAGAAACTGCTGCTGCTCTTAAGTTTTATGGCCCTTCCGCATTACACTGTTACAGCGCTATTATCCCACTTTCAACATCCTGTGGAACTCTGGGGTTTGTAGTTTAGGGAAGGGCATTTAGAATTCTCAGTCAGAGAGCTCTTTGGCATCTGTAAACTACAAAGCCCAGGATTCCCCAGGATGTAGAAAGTGGAATAACAGCACTACTAACAGTGTAGTGCAGAAAGGCCCCTAGCCAGTATGCTCGAAGTTGCAGAGGGGGTCTGTCGTTTGGAGAGTCAAGGGCTCCTCACAAGCAGTCTCCTCCTCCTCCCTTTGCCTCCTGGGGGAAAAGGAAATATTTGTGGCGGGAGTGTGATGAAAGTGGTTCTCGCCGCCCTGCTTTTCCTAGCACGCCAAGAGAGGGTCCCTCCCCCAACAAATCGCCCTGTTTCCGACTAGGAAAGACGCCAGGCAGAGGGGCAGAAGCCCCTCCGCTGCACTTATCACCCGCCGCCGCCGCCATCTCGTCTGACGACTCCTCAGAAGGCGCCGCGCGTCAGAGAGGTGTGAAGGCAAGCAGGGCCCCCGCCTCTTCTTGCCTCCTAGCCAATGAGAATATCCAGACCTGGTGACGAACAACTGCTCGGACCAATAGCCAGGAGCTCGGGAGAGGGAGGGAGGGAGGCACGGGATGAGGAGAAAGCTGGGAACGACGGGCGAGAGGGGGGAAGACGGGCAAAGTTGCGTGAGTTGGGAAAAGAGGCGGGCCGCGAGAAGTGGGTTGGAGCGGCCGGGGGAGTGTGACCGGCTCTGTCCAATGGGAGCGCCGCGTGAATGGGTGAGTGACAAGCGGGCTCGCCAGCGGAAGGGGGGGCGGGTCAAAAGGCCGGCGTTCGGAGGGGGAGCCGTGCGCGCAGGTGAGTCGCTTTGGCGCTGCGGCGGGAAGGCGGGAGGGGAGGGGAGGAGCCGCGCCCGCCTGTGGGGTGCAGGGGAGCGCCCAGTTCCCGGTTCGTGAGGGGGAAGCCAGGCGCTTCTCTCCCTCTCCCTCCTCTTCCTTCACGCGCCGCTGTTTTTCTGAGGGGCTTCCTGCCCCCGCCGGAGCTTCAGTCTGTGACGCGAACGCAGAGCCGCTTCTCGCTCCGCCGTCTGATGTGGGGCGGGGGTCGCAGGTGTACCGCCCTGAAGAGGATTTCTTCTCCTTTCCCGCCCCACCCAGTTGACTTAAACGCCTCCCTCGGTTTCAGAGAAGAGGCTGGACTCCCATCTTTCCTGCCCCGTATTTTCGCTCCTGGTCTCCGCATCCCTGGCAGAAGGGGGGGAGGAAGCTTGAGGAGGCGGCTGTTAATTTGTTTGTGCCTTTAATGGGTGTCTGTACTGCTTAAAAAAAAATCTAGAGGTCTCAGAAGTGGCCCGCCAAGCCCAGAAGAGGCGAACCAACCGGCCCCGTGGGGGTCCATGGCCATTTCCACACTGGACTGTTATAGTGGTATCATTCCACTTTCAACATCGGTGGAATCCTGGGGTTTGCAGTTTAGGGAGGGTCCTTTGTTGAAAGTGGAATAATAGCACGATAACAGTCTAGTGTGGAAATGGCCCATGGCTGGGTTGTTTCCAGATGAGGCTTTTTTTGTGCGATTGGACTGCCCTGCCTCGTGCTGCAGAATTTTAACAGGATGATCTGGAGGTAACCGCCCTGTCTCCTTTCTGTGTATCCTCACCAGTTTTTCCATTGCTTTTTTTAACAGGGGGAAAAAAATGAAAGGACAAAAAGATGGAGTAACTGCACAACTTCTTGTTAACTTTGTGATCCTTGTGTCTGGAAGCATCCCTGATGTTTATTTGCACAGGGTGATTAAGTGGGAGATAGCTGGGGAAGCTGGAGCATCTTCTTGTGTTGTCTTTGACTCCCACCTTTACTCGCCTGTTCTTTCCTCATATACACTTTTGAATAGTACTCTATACCTGAAAAATAGAAAGTGCATCAGGGAAAAGTCCGGGGCCAGCTGTTGCTGTAGAGAGATAAGTCATTTTATTTGAGTTTTTATTTTCCAGAGAAGCAGTAAAAATGTGCTGTTTATTTTCACCTAAAGTGGCACAGAGTGCTCTGTTCTACCATGTGTAAACTTTATCTTTGTGGTTTTTTTCACAAGTATTGAGAGTCAGTATTGTAAAGTGGTTTGGTTGTTGGACTAGAACCCTGGAGACCAGGATTAGAATCCCTGTTTGGTTATGGAAACTCAGTGGGTGACCGTGGGCAAGTCACACTCGGTATCAAGAAGGCAATGACAAAAAGCTCCAGTGAAGAAATCTTCCCAAGAAAAACCCTCATAGATTCACCTGTCTGACGTGTGTATCCTCAGTCACAAATGACTTGAAAGCTCACAACAACAACTTTGACAAGTCAGTCATCAGTTATATTAATGAAGCAAAAAATCTTTTGGATCAGTGGAACACAGTCTTCAATCTTCTGCATCCTCCAGTAGATGCATGTCAATCCATACTTGTGCACAGCATTTGGTAGCTGAGCATTTAAAATTTCTGCTAGATTCTACCTGGTGTCACAGTGAAAATGCTGTCCCATTCATGGTTGCCTGGAATTTAAGTCCAGCTTAATTCTGAGATACCTGTTTCTTAATCAGTGTGTTCGTGGTTATAGTCTGCAAGCCCAAGGAGTAGATTGCATTGAACTCAGTGGTTCTGGATTTTGCTGAACATGACGTCTTTGTAATAATGATTAATAACAATGAATACTGTTGTTTCCTTACCTGCTCTCCCTCTGAATTTAGGCAAGGAGCAAGAACAAATAACACATAACATCAGTTTAAAAAGCATATAAAACAATACATATTAAATTCCATCAATAAATATATTTAAAAAACATAATTTAAAAATGATCTGCATAGGCCTGCTGGACAAGACTGGCCCTTACTGCTTATATAAACTCTGACGGTGTTTCAAGCTGACAAATGGTTTCTGGCAGATCATTCCACAGTTTGGGGCAGGCAAAGAAAACATTCTCTAGGTAACAGTCAGTCTGCTTTTGGCTGACTAACGTAGATCTCTCCTAGAGGACCTGAGCATACAGGGCAGATTTTACAGGAGATCCTGTAAGTAACCTGGTCCCAAACCATGTAGGGCTTTAAAGGTAATAACCAACACTTGGTATTTTGCCCAGAAACTAATTGGCAGCCAGTGGAGTGATTTAAATATTGGTATAATATGGTTACTCCTAGATGACCAGTAACCTGTTAATTTGCCTTGAATTATAGTTGAAGTTTCTGAACTTGGTAGCCCAATGTAGGTTCATTGTAGAAGTTCAGCCTTGAAGTTACCAGCATGTGCACAAATATGTGATTTGGTCAGATGTTTATCAAAACCTGGGAGTTGTCTGGTAAGGAAGAAAGATGGTTTGTGCAAGGTGAGTGTTGTTGTTCCTCAAATACTCATTTTTCAATCAGTTTCTTTTCCCATCTATCCATTAAAATAAAAGTTGTACTGCTCACGTACTATTCATACTTTTCTTAGAATAGTGTATGTGTAGCACTTCCTTAACAGTTTTATGGATATATTATCTCTTATAGTTGATAATGCTGTCTGAATGTGTTTAAATTTTTTCTCTGTGACATTGTGTAATACTGCATTTGCTTTAAATGTAGGTCTAAGCCACTACCACTATCTGCTTCAGTAATAATTCAGAGTAATCAGATTTTAATTCCCTGGGCACATTCTAGTTATGTGAATGCGTCAGACACTCCAGAGTCTGAATTCAGCTAGTAAGGCCTGCAGAACAGTTTCAGATCTGACTTGGGTAGTCTGGAATTCAGTCCTGAATTGATCTGTGAATGACATTATTCCTGAACTAAAATGTGGGATTATGAGACCTCATTGCCATGTTTAGTTGATTGCTGATTCTATATTGAGAGCAACAGTTAAGTTCTTTGCACAGTGATCAAGAGGGTG
This sequence comes from Iguana delicatissima, assembly GCA_948472985.1. NCBI lineage: Eukaryota > Metazoa > Chordata > Lepidosauria > Squamata > Iguanidae > Iguana > Iguana delicatissima. The sequence continues at coordinate 1,858,285 of CAOKZL010000012.1, forward strand.
TTAAACTGGGCTTAAAATGGACTGTGAAGATCATGACTAGATCATGAAGGAAAAGAATAGTTGGAAGCAAAAGTAGTACATGACATTCAGTACTGTCAAGTGAAGAATGGCATGTGCTAGAAAAAGAACTTGAAATTATATTTCAGGAACTCAGCATTCTAAATTAGCTGTTCTACTCAAAAACAAAATGCTGCAATTACGGTGGTTGTTCATGGCTCCTAATGACAGTTTTGATTCAGGTGTCAAGCAGAAAGGGAGAACAATATCAGGATTGGTTTTTTGAAACAACAAAACTTAGATAGATATTTGTCTTTATGTATGTATGTTGTCAGAAGTAGAGATTGGGAAGGTTTCTTACTGTGGAAAGTCTGTGCAATTGGCCTTTAATTTTAAAAGCAGGATCTTAAAAGGAGGTTGAAGATCATAATAGATTAATTGGTAAAAGAAAATAAATAGTTTATGCTGAGGAAGACATTTAACTAAATTTAGATAGAATGGCCAAGGTCCACATCTGTATTGAAATAATGCAACCACACCTAACTTTTTCTGGGTCAGGGACATTGATTTTAAAATACAGTGTTTTATCCCTTGAATGGGATGATCTCTGCAAGTACTATAATCGGACAATTAATATGATCAATAGTGTAATTATGCTGAAAAAGCAGTCAGTGTGAAGGATGAGAATATTAGCACCTGTCAGCAGAATCCATTGAAATAAGGTTCACAGAATGGAGGATGGTAGCAAATAAAATTGCCCACACTGCAGTGATCAAAGCCAGCCAAATTTGCAAAAGCATTCCAGACATTTAACTTGTCTTTTAACTGTATAAATAATCATTTTAATCCTGAGTCCAACTAAAGAAGTTTATTTCCTGACCTATATCGAAATATCTCATTTTCTCTATCCATTTGGATCTCAAGATTCGAAGAACTAGTTTGTAAATGAAAAAAATGGGCCATTATCAGGCAAAGTTTAAAACTTTAAAGCCATCAGTACAGACATTTTAGCTTCAGATTGACTCAGCTCACAAAAACAAAATTAGGATCTCTCCAGCCACCAAGTTTGACTATAAAAAGATCCTGAATTTTACCTGCTATGTACATAGGTCAGAAAGCCCACCAACCATATTTGAAGAAACTCTTCTCATGGTCTATCTGTGGTAACTAATTATAAATGAACAGATTCAAAAATACATAAGATTCCTTAATACCTTATATGAAGCACACTAGAATAAAAACAAAATCAGATCTAGACACATTGATGACTTCAAAGAACTACAGTATCTCTTTATTACTTTTGCACGTAAGAAAGTGTCTCCATATACAGTAAAACTAAAGAAATTTTAAAGATATCAATGAATGGAACTGTAGTCCTGATAAGACACTGAACTGTCTCTAAACAGTTTCTACTTTTCTACTGCTGAGACATCTCTAGATGATCTCTGTAGTATAAGGTCTGATAATAGGTCAGTATCTTAATCCATTATATCTGCCATTTGTGTTCCTTTTTTTCTTTTTTATCTTAATTAAGCCTTTCTGTATCTTTGTAACAGACATTTTCGTTGTAATTTGTTTGCATATAATTGATTCATACTTTAATGTGAATATAAGAAGCCCTTGTCTCTCCCTTTACCTGATACAAAAATTCATTTTGGCTAGGAAGAGGACACAAGGGCGCGAGAAGCTATTTTGCATCCCAGATTGTGAGGCGGCAGTTACAGTTGTTTCCATATGGTTTGTGCTGCTGAGTAAAGCCCCACCAAGAATCCCATCCCAACTATTGTGGGTTGCCCATGGCATCTCCTGCATCCTCCAGTTAGAGAAAGATTGTAATACAGAGTGAATAATCTCATGGCAGCTCTTCAGAAAGAAAAAATGTTTATACCTTGCCATGTTCTCTTCAAGGGGAGAAGGAGCCAATGGATACACGTTCTCCTCACTTTTATCGTTTGCGGATGATTCAACCCAAATGATAGTTCCTGGCTTCCCTGGGCATTGACTTTCCCTCGTTGTTCAGTTTAAATGCAACTCTGCTACTTGTGTGTGTGTGTGTGTGTTGTGTGCCATCAGTCTGGTCTCATCGTGATTCAGGAAGAATTTCTCCATTTTGTGTAATCCTGACTAGTCTTAGAATGTCAGGCAATGCCTGAGAAATCTAAAGCACTCTTCTCTACAACTTTGTCTCATGCTTTTTGCTTACCTGATTGACCATATATGTGGGAACAGATACCACTTCATAAATTATTATATTGTATATTTTATTTTTATTTTTGGAAATTATGATGGGTTCTCAGTGAAATTAAGACTCTTTTAATTCATAATGATTATTTCATTAAACTGATTGGAGCAGAATGCCACCTACAACAAATAACATGTATAACGTTTTTTACTCTTAAGGTATTTAAAGGGAGGAGGCAAATAAGATGAAGAACTCTGATAAACAATAACAAATTGAGTTCAAGATCATTGTAAAGACACAAATCCGTTTGTTTGTTTGGTCTGCTGCAGGTAGAAGTACATTGAAAGTTTGAAAAGATGAAACAACTAAAAAGGAAAAGGAAAAGCAATTTTAGTGTTCAAGAAACTCAAACACTACTAAAAGAAATCCGAAAAAGAAGAGATGTCCTTTTCTCCAAACAACTAAATACAACCATTAATGAGATGAAGCGGAAAGCTTGGGAGGAAATAGCAGAGTGTGTGAATGCTGTAGGTGAAGGAGAGCAAAGAACAGGGACAGAAGTCAAAAGACGATACCTCGATTGGAGAGCCCTAATGAAACGGAAGCGACTGAACACCAACATCAAGTTGGTGGGTGCTGGTTTTCATCTTCCTTCATCTGATTTGGATGATTCTCTCAATGAAGATATTGATGAGAAAATAGGATTTCCAAGTGAATCTATTTTTGAATGGCAGAATATCACAGACTTCAGAGAAGCAAGTGGATCATTAACTGAGGTCAAAGTGGAAGAAGAAGAGGAGTATCCACAGAGCTTTGAAGTGAGTAGTTCCAATATAGTAGGTGTACCAAGATGTGTATAAATTAGTTCTTGCAAATCTTTTCAGCTAAATTTCAGCTTAAGTTCCAATTTTCAGTAACGGATCACCTGCATTTTGTTAGATCTGATGAAAAAGCCTAATTCATTATTCTGTCTATGCATATATAATTTAGATTAAAAGTCTCTATCAAGAATGTGATCTTAGGTTTTGTTCCACATCTATAGATTTTCCTTTCCTAGAGGCTAACAGAATCCTTACCTTCAGAACTTTTTTCAAAAGGGATACAAGATACTATTGAACTGCTGGTTAGGATTGCACTTTTGTAGGTAGGAATGACATTTTATTGTATCTTTATTTAGTTTTATTTTTAACTGGACATTTTGTTTGATTCTGCATTGTGTCTGGTGTCACACTGTGCGTGCAGATAAGAACTGTGTGTAAAGTTCTGATGTTGGATAGAGGCTTCTTAGTAAATTGCCAGATTTAGCTAATGTATTGCTTTATTCTATTTCTTTCCTTTTATCCCGTGGATTGCACTTTTTAGCTGGTATTTGTAATGTAACTTTGAGTAAGAAAGTTGTTTGTTAGATAGCTTGAGCAGGCTTATCATCATAGTCCTGGTCGCATTATAGGATAAAACAAGAAGAAATGGGAATCATAGCATCTTAGAATTGGGGAAGACCACAAGGGCCATTTAGTCCAACACCCTGCCCAGGAATACAACTAAACCACTCTCAAAGATGTCTATCCAACCTCTGTTTAAAGACCTCCAGAGAGTGAGAGTTCACCACTCTGAGGCAATATATTCCACTGTCAAACAGATGTCACAGTAGAAAAGTAGAATCTCTTTTCTTGTAATTTGAATCCATCAGTTCATGTTATAATCTCAGAAGCAGCAGAAAACAAGCTTGCTCCATCTTTTACATGACATCCCTTCAGATATATAAAGATCATATCACCCCTCATTCTTCTCTTCTCCAGGCTAAATACACTCGGGCTAAACACACTCAACTCCCTAAGTTGTTCCTCATAAGGCTTGGCTTCCAGACCTTGTTGATAGCCTTCTTAGACTGTGGTATCCAGAGCTAGACAAAGTATTCCAAATGAGGTCTGACCAAAGCAGAATAGAGTGACAATAACATTTCTCTAGATCTGACACTATACTCCTGTTGATATAGCCTAGAATTGCATTGGCTCTTTTGGCTGCTACATCACACTGTTGCCGAGTGTTTACCTCATGGTCTACTAAGACCTTACGTCCTTTTCACATCTACTGCTTTCAAGCCAGGTGTCAGCCATGCTGTATTTGACCATTTATCCTTGTTATCCTTTTGTTTGTTTTTGGCCTGACTCTCCAGTCTGTCAAGGTCATTTTGAATTCTGTTCTAGTTCTGTTATAGTTCTCTGGGATATTCTTGCCCTGCCCCACCCCTTTTGGTATCATTTGCTAATTTGAGAAGTTTGCCTTCTATTTTGTCATCTAAGTCATTTATTAAAAAAATAAAAAGGGTTAAGCATCACTGGGCCCAGGACAGAACCCTGAGGCATCCCACTAATCACTTCTCATATGGAGATCTTTTAGCTACTGCAATCTGTTGCCTACATTTCTTTTCTGTCCCTCCTCAAGTAATAGCCAACTATAAGTCCCATTTGGAAGAAAGGTGAGATGTAAATCAAATTTTTTAAAAAGTGAAATATCCAGTCAGCATTTCTCCACTTTAAGCAGACATAAAGAAAGGCGTAATGTGGTGGTGTTTTATCATTGAGTTTTGCTTAGTAGATATTATTGGAGAGAAAAGAATACAAGGTATGATTTGGTTTGGTTTGGTTTTTGGCAGCAGCCTCACACCACTTTTGTCATACCTGCTTTCCATGTCCGATTATGCAGGTATTCCTCTGTAATGTTTTTTCCCAGAAGGATACAAGCACTCAACCTGGTGGTTGGGGAGCAGGTGAGGAAGCAGGGAAAATGAGGCACATAATAGGTAGAGAGGTGGTACAGGAACACCTGTCCACACTGGATGAATTCAAGTCTCCAGGTCCAGGTGAATTGCATCCTAGGATATTAAAAGAACTGGCAGAGGTCATTTTGGAACCACTTGCTATAATCTTTGAGAAATCTTGGAGGACAGGAGAAGTTCCAGCAGACTGGAAGAGAGCAAATGTTGTCCCCATCTTCAAGAAAGGAAAAAAAGAGGACCCAAATAATTATCGCCCAGTCAGCCTGACATCAGTACCTGGAAAGATCCTGGAGCAGATCATTAAGCAGTCAGTTTCTAATCACTTAGAAAGCAAGGCGGTAATCACAAGAAGTCAACATGGATTTCTCAAAAATAAGTCATGCCAGACTAATCTTATCTCTTTTTATGATAGAGTAACTAGCTTGATAGATGAAGGGAATGCTGTGGATGTAGCATATCTCGATTTCAGTAAGGCCTTTGACAAAGTACCCCATGACGTTCTTGCAAAGAAACTAGTAAAATGCGGGCTAGACAGGGCTACTGTTAGTTGGATTTGTAATTGGTTGCCCGACCGAACCCAAAGAGTGATCACGAATGGCTGCTTTTCATCCTGGAGAGAAGTGGCTAGTGGGATGCCACAGGTTTCTGTCCTGGGCCCAGTGCTGTTCAATATTTTTATCAACGACTTGGATGAAGGAATAGAGGGCATGCTCATCAAATTTGCAGATGACACCAAATTGGGAGGGGTTGCTAATACACCTGAGGACAGGATGAAAATTCAAAATGACCTGGATAGATTGGAGAGCTGGGCCAAGGCTAAAAAAATGAAATTCAACAGAGAGAAGTGTAAGGTCCTACACTTAGGTAGAAAAAATGGAATACAGAAATATAGGATGGGGGACAAGTGGCTGGATAGCAGTACATGTGAAAGGGATCTAGGAGTCTTCATAGACCACAAGCTGAACATGAGCCAGCAATGTGACGCGGCAGCCAAGAAAGCCAGTGCAATTCTCGGCTGCATTAACAGGAGTATGGTGTCTAGATCGAGGGAGGTACTGGTACCACTCTACTCTACTTTGGTTAGACCTCATCTTGAATACTGTGTCCAGTTCTGGGCACCCCAATTCAAGAAGGACATGGTCAAGCTGGAGCAAGTCCAGAGGAGGGCGACCAAAATGGTGAGAGTCCTGGAAGCCATGCTCTATGAGGATAGACTTAGAGAGCTGGGGATGTTTAGTCTGCAGAAGAGAAGGTTAAGAGGGGACATGATAGCCATGTTTAAATATTTGAAGGGATGCCATGTTGAGGAAGGAGAGGGCTTGTTTTCTGCTGCTCTAGAGACCAGGACAAGGAGCAATGGATTCAAGCTGCAGGAAAGGAGATTCCACTTGAACCTCAGGAAGAACTTCCTGACGGTCAGGGCTGTCCGGCAGTGGAATATGCTGCCTCGGAGTGTAGTGGAGTCTCCTTCCTTGGAGGTTTTTAAGCAGAGGCTAGATGGCCATCTGTCGGGAGTGCTTTGAGGGTGTTCCTGCATAGCAGGGGGTTGGACTGGATGGCCCGTGTGGTCTCTTCCAACTCTACATTTCTATGATTCTATGATAAAACACACAAATTTGAGGTCTGTCAGTGTAGGTCCTGCTATTTTACTTAGAAATGATGTATGTATCCCACCTAGCATGGAACAACATTAAATTTCTGGTTATTTCCTTAGTTTCCTATTGAGGAAGAAGAAGAGATTTTGTCCTCAGTGTTGCCAGATTCCAAAAAGGAAAGTGACCTCCCTGACTTCACCCACATAGAAGAATTTGGAAATCTAAGTTCTGCTCAGGCTAGGCTGGCCTATGAAGATTCCCATTTGCTGATCAGCCTGGAGAAGCAGAAGCTAGAGTTGGAGAAGCAGCGGCTGGATATTGAAGCAGAACGTCTGCAAGTTGAGAAGGAACGCTTGCAAATTGAAAAAGAGAGGTTGCGACACGTTGACCTGGAGCATGAGAGGCTGCAGCTGGAGAAGGAGAGGCTACAAATTGAGCGGGAGAAACTAAGGCTTGAGGCTTTGCACGCTGAAAAACCTGCCCCAGAGAATGACCCTAGCCAGTCTGAAAAACCTGTCTTGCAGCCTTTGGATCTTGAAACGGAAAAACTGAAAATTGAAAAGGAGCGTTTGCAGCTTGAGAAGGAGAGGCTGCAGTTCTTGAAGTTTGAGTCAGAAAAGTTGCAAATTGAAAAAGAGCGTTTGCAAGTGGAGAAAGAGCGTCTTCGAATTCAGCGGGAAGGACACTTGCAGTGAACTTGCGACACCATGATTAACAATGCTGTGTTTTGTTGTTTGTATTTTTTTTTCAGGGTAGCTTGGTTTCAGTAAAAATATTGAACAGTGTGGTCTTCAAAGCATTTCACCAACAGAAAACTCTGTTTTACATTGCTTTGATACTGTGATTCTTATACCTTGACAGTACTTTTTCCCCTATTTTTTTTGTCAGAGTTGAACATTAATGTGTTCAGGTTTTAAAAGAAGCTGAGAAGTTGTGCTCAGTAAGTCACTGTGCCTGTATAAATGGAGCTTATGTGTGAAATTGCATTTCAGTGTAAGAGAAGAAGTGTTAATATTCTCTTGCATTCTCTGTTGTATAGCTGTATGTCCACATTAAGGAACACGGCTTAGCTGTATTTTGTCATTTTAAGAGTGTTATTCTAAATCCATAGGAGCCTTCAGCATAAATTTGTGTTTGATCTGAATGAATTAAATTAAAGCTAGGCCTTACACGGTACGTAGTGTTAACCCTGAAAGTTATGCCTTTAATATGAGATGTGTTCTTGTCAAGAGGAAACTTGGGAGATCAAACTTTGAGGCTCTCAGTAGTTTTCCTACTCAGTATGTTTGCTTGTAGAAAATGAATAAATGAAGCTTTATGTATGAAAACAGATACTATGATTTGTTTCTAAGCCAGACCTTGTAACTTCTGGCTTTTATAGAAAGGTTTTGTGGCCCACTTTGACATTCACATATTTGAGTCAGAAGATATCTTGTGGGATTTACATAGATTATTTGTACATGTCAGTTTATTTATATCACTATGTAATTACTTTTATTTTGCAAATAAAGTGTTATTTTTTATTACTGAAATAAATACAGCTCTCCAGTGGGAGGAAAACTGGGTTATTGCAGATTAATTTATTGCCTATTAACAAAATCATTTTTAATTAAAGAATCAATTTGCAGCTTGCACTTCTTATGTTCCCAGCATAGGGAGTATGGGGGAGAATATGGAGCATAGAATAGAGTTATGGAGTTCCAGTGCTCTTTCTGCCCTATAAGCAGTCTTTGGTCAAAGACTGCAACTGTTCTCTGTCTCAAATGTCTGTGCTGCTCGTTAGATATGCTTTTATTTCTTATGTGATCAGACTGGAAAACTGCCTAGTTTCTCCATTTTTCTCTTTCTTAATTGTACTATTCAATCATTAGTCAGATGGTTCATAAGGCAGAAAGTGAAGTTGCCAATTCATTTCATGCTGTGTAATGCAGTACCTGTAGGTTGGTAATTACATTACACCAGACTTACGATCTGTCCTCAGATAGCTTACTTTTGATGGATGACACCATCAAGGAGTGCAAAAGAGCTAGAATGAGGGGGAGGGGGAATAAAATTTTAATTTAGCTCTTTTGTCTGGTTGGTAGTTTGAACACTGCTTTTCAGTGGGCTAGTTATCTTGAGATAGGGTCCGATTAAGAGAACTATTGGAGTTACAAACCTTGCAGGTTAATTTTAGCTGTTTCCATGTTGTAGTGTGGAAAACAGTGCTCTTGGGTGATCATTTTCACAAGTGACAGGAAAGCTTTTAGCATTTTAATAGAATCCATTTGTAATGGCAACACTTCTCATTCTGTTGCCAACAAACCATGTAATACAAACTGTGGGCCATCATAAATTTGCAATATGATTTCAATAGCATTGGGGAGGGGGTGTCACTCATAACTTAGGCAGATTGCAGCAGCTCCATATCTATGCACCTTTAGTTGGTAGAGGTTTCAGAAAAGTGGTGCCTACAGTGAATGTGACATGGCTATGACTCGTGTATAGGCTGATAGCATGCACAAGCAAGCTATTGGTAGCTGAGGTATTTCCCTTAGAGTCACATTGCCATCACTTTATATCTTAACCATTGGCTGATGTTGAGTTTATGTGTGTGTCTTCAAGTTGCCTGACAAATTACGGTGACCCCATGAATTTCATAGGATTTTCTTAGGGAAGGAATACTCAGAGCTGGTTTTGTCAATTACATCCTCTGAGATACAGCCTACAGCACCTGATGTTCATTGGCAATTTCCTACCCAAGTACTAACCAGAGCCTGACCCTGTTTATCTTCCAGGATTATCTTCCAGGATCAGATGGGATCTGATGTATTTAGGGTATTTAAGGCCTGCATAATTTCTACACTAACCAGGATACAACACCATGGTTCCTTTGAAGGAACATATAGGATAGTATGGATTTTCTTTTCCATAGCTTGGGGGGAGGGGAAGATCCACCTTCAGAGAGCACAATTGGTGCAGACATCCTCTGTTGGTAATCATGAAGTATTCTTATACTGTTGACTGCTCTGGTTAATGTCATGCCCCCATCCCAGGACTCAGGTTCAAACACAGACAGGACCCTCCCCACAGCCACAACACAAGAGACATGGACAAGATGATATTTATTGCAGCCAAAATACATAAAAGAGAGAGTCCATGAGACTCAGAGCATTTCTATGGAGAAGATGTATCAATTAGGCAAACAGCTGGGGGAGGCTGTTGGCTCATTAAGTACAGGGGAGCAAATGGGGAGAAAATTGTTGCAGATAACTGGTGTTGCAGATCCCTGACTTGTGTTCCAGGAAGCCTTGACCCTTGCCTTGTGTGCTGACTATGCTGCTGGATACTTCTTTGAATTGACACTTGGATTTATTACTTACTCAGACTGCTGAAACAGCAAATGGTAACTGGCTGACAAACTGTTGTAAATCTTGTCTATGGCTGCTGCTAAAAACTCTACTGAAGAGCTGTGAACCTTGGCTGGCTGTCTGCAGAGGACAGTTAGGAATGGAAAAAATATTCCAGAATATTCAAAGAATGGTTTAAAAAAACCCGACTTTTTCACAAGTGTTGGAAAACTGATGAAGAACTTGGACAGGTGAATATCTTCACAGTTCAGGATTAATTCTGTGCAAAAGTCACATTTTTTGCACTGGAAACAGTATCTTTTTTGTGCTATAATTGAGGGCTTATTCTGTGCAAAATTTGCATGTGATTTTTTTTTCCAACAGAAAACAGACTACTGGGCAAAAAACTGCATTTTATGCTGAGAATATAATATTTCTGCAGAACATGCTGTCACTGACAGTAAAATTGCATGTGTTTTGTGTGTATGTGTGTATGTGTGTGAAGAAAGCCTTTGCACAGAAAAAACTATCAGAATTTGGCTAGATGGCTGCCAAGGATCGTATTTTGTAATTTATTGAAAGAGGAAGTGAACATTATGGATCCCTAATTCTTAACTCATACTGCAGTCTAAATCAGAGAAAACCGACAACTTCATGAAGGTGGGGGGCTCTGGGGTCTGAATGGTTTCAGAGTAGCTTGCATTAAGTAGAGCTATTTCCCTGGGAGTAGGTGAGCAGAGAATGAAGCTATTGAAATGCAAATACATCTATTTATAATTGTTTGAAATAATACACAGAATTCTGCATCTCAGTCTGTGCCTTGTAGCTTTATGAGTCCATAGCTACGTAGCAGAAATGCAACAAAACCCTGTTGGTGAACTGAGAAGATACGCATTGGATGCTTCTATTGGGATCTGGCACTTCCTAACCATTGTTCTGATTTGCGCGGGGGGATTCCCTGATGTGCATTGGTGCCCATTGCTCATCAGTCACTTCAGTTTCTACCATTGTGTGATGGACACCTGCATGGCAGTCCCTCCGTGAATGCAAATGCTAAACACGCATAAGACCATTTCTGAAGGCACCAATCCCAAGCAGAAAGCCAGCCAGCATCTTTTGTTTGCGAGCCAGTTCCCCCTAAAGAATGAGGGATACATTAACTGTAAAAGTACTGCAAATTTGGAGCAGTTTGTCTCTTCTGTATTAGCAAAGTTCTCACCTCATGCACTGTGAATATGCAATGGGATCATCTTTACTACTAGAAATTGGTGACTGTGTGACCTCCTCCATGTTGATTCAACATGTCAGGTTCTTAACTTACAGCATCCAGAGTCCCGCTTCAGACTGACAAGGATTCTTGAGGCGTGAATCTCCCCTATATTTTCTTGGGCTTGGAAGCAAGCAGGCTGTCTAAATGCTGTAGGTAGGAATCTTTCTGTTGTCAGCTCCTCAAAGCCTGTTCATAGCTATGCAACAGTACAAGTTCCAGAGAATCTTAAGGCATCACCATTCAATAACAAAAAACTTACCTGCTTGGTTCTCCAACCTGATTTATTTTTCATCAAGCAGAAAAAAAAATCTGGTTTATGCTTTCCATCTGGATATCTAATTTTTTAAAAAATAGGTATGGCATTTTATACATCTGCTCAGTTCTCAGGCCCCATATTTCCATGTGTACAACAATATATGATCAATAAAGAATTGAGCCATTTACATGTTATCAGGGAGATCACACTGCCAGAAGCTGTGGTTTCAAAAGTTACACTAATTTTACACTTGCTTCTGACCTGGTGTTGCGTTAGTCTGTTGGATCAGGCCCAACATCAATATTGTGACAAACCCTAGGGGGATTGTAGCCAGCAGAGCTGCCTTAGCAGCAGAGGGGATTTAATTTGGTTGCTGACTAAAGAACCCAGGTTAGGCAGAGGAAGAGGCCAGGTGAGTGAGTCAGCAGAACAGTTAAATAATAGAAACAGGGTTTGAAAAAGAGTTCCTTTTGTGAGTGTGAAAGGGGAAAGAGTTCCTTAAGAGAGTGAGAGAGTTGGGGAAGGATTTGCCTTTTAAGAGTGGAAAGTGTTTACTGTTTGATAACATTTAATTGCCAAATACCTTTCCCTTGTCAGTTTGTTTAATAAAGATTTAATTTTATATATATATATATATATATTTTAAAGAGCAGTCTCCATACATTGTCTCTTTAATTTGAGTTCAGTTACACATGCTACCACCAGTGACACATTCTTTGGAATAAACCTGAAAATCCTTTGCCCTATATCCACAAGGGTTGTGGATTTAGGGAAAGCAGAAAGGAACTATAAGTGTGGAGAGGGAGCCAGGAGGTGGTAAATATATAGAAGGGTGCTGCTTCTCCAAGAAGGGAAAATTTAAAGCAGACCAGATCTGTCATAGCCCTGGCTAGTCCAGCTCTCCATATTTTGACAAATATATTCACAGAACTTTATGAAGATTAACATTTCTAACAAAATGGTTACTTTTTCTACATTTCCAGGTTAAAATTTTCAGTTGAAATATTCATTTTCATTTTTTCTCCTATCAGTCTTCTGAAACAATAATTTTTTTAAAAAAACTTTATACATAGTTTTATAACAGCTTTATGGGTAGTTTTAAAGCACAGTCTCTTTGAAGAGCCTCTTTGTGAATAGAGTTTTGCAGAAGAGGTGCAATTACTCAAATAAAAGAAGACAAAAACCACAAGTCCTCATCACAGTCCATCTGACCTCAAAAGAGGTTAAGGGGATGACTCATTCGCCTGTTCCTGAAATGCTGTACTATTCCCCGCATGCCCTGCCACTCCTAGGGAAAAGCTTCTACCTTACCAGTTTTGTTACAATTGGGGCTGCTTCTGCTTAGCTAGATCCTTTCCTTTCATACGAGAAAGAAGAAGTCAGTGTTCACCCTGCTGCCTCACAAAAAGTCCACAGAGAAATTTGTTGCTGTGATACTCTTTCCTAATTGCAATACTGTGTATGCTTACTCAGGAGTAACTTCCACTGAGTGCAATGGAGCTTTATCCCAGGTGGTGTACAGTACATACAATTTTCAGTGTAAAGAACTTTTCTTGAAAGCTTTTGAGTGGAACAAAGCTCTTTTTTACATATGTTCTTTGTGTTGCTGCAGTTTACTGTCTTTCCCCATCAAACATCGTTCAGATTTATCCAAAAGTTTGATTCTAAGCTGAAGTCATTGGAAAAGAGAAGACCACCTAGGAATCACCATTTGAGTGTAAAAATTCAAACTACTTCAAAACCAGCCTGCTTCTGACAAAGAATGGTTGCTGAATTTCCTCCTTCTCACCTCTGTAATGAGTAGTTTAACCAACTTTCATTCTTGATGTCACGTTGTGGGTTTTTCCTGCCCTTGGTCTAGATGATGGGTTGCCTACTAATTGGGGTTGTGACACCATAACTGAGATACATTGAACTGCACACTTTGGCTTGCGGGTGGTAAAATAAGACTGTTTTTTTTTTTGTAGCACTTCTTTGGTTTTCTATATTGTCTTGAATTTGTTTCAGGTTGAATTTTACTATATTTTTGCAAATAGCTGTAAAGCACTTAAGTGATGCTTGTTAATAATAACAAGAAGGAGGAGGAGGAGAAAATTGACAAAGTATAGTTTTTACTTAAATGAGATAAAAGCAAGATTGCTTTATAAGTAATTTATTTAAAAAACAGTGTGATAAACCTAATACAGCTGAATTGACTACCATCATTTTTTTTCCAGCTGCAGTGCTTAATCAATGAATCTGTTAGATCATTTACAAAGAAAATGCATGCCTTTGAACAGACTGACTTGTTGCCTACAAGCCACCAGGCAGACTTATAAAAATAGGATGGAATCAGATTTAGATTTCAGTGGCTCTGCTTTGTGAGACTGGATCCAACCATTATGTTTTAATACAATGACTTGCAAAAGCTATAGTTAAGTATTTTCTTAAAGTAGCTGCGTCTACATTTCAGTCACACAGAAGAAAATGCCTCTTCCAAGGTAATACTTGCTGTGACAAATACTGCATCATACAATTCTCTCTAAGGCCAGAATCTTGTTTTGATGCCTTTTGCTGACAGACGCAGGCAATGGTGCCAAGAATAAACGGCTGCAGGTACAGCGGTCATGAAGAAACAAATGTGGACCAAGTTAGGAGGAGTGGGCAAAGGGCAGCCCATGAGCCAGGTGCAGCCCTTGAGGCTCTTTTTGTGCCCCCCAGAGGTCAAAATTGCCCCTAAACACCCCCAAACATTCCCTAGGGGTGTTGATGGCATTTCCACCCATTTGGATCCTCCCTGCCGTCTGGCTGTTTTGAAACAGGAGGTGAAGAGGAAGTTACTTTTCATTTCCTGTTGTTAAAAAAACACACAACTCCTCTGCTGGGCCTAACATGGTTCAAGAAGGCCTAAAAAGATGGTAAAAATGCCCTCATCCCTGCTACAGGGCTTTACAGGCAAAACAATTCATTTTTTGCGGGGCTTTGTGGGTGGTGCTGTCCTCTGAGGGCCCCTTAGGGACTGATGCGGCCCCCTAGCCTTCCAGTGTTGCCCAGCCCTCTATTTAGTGAAACAGCCTTCTTGGAGCCAGCAGGTTTGCCCCCCCTTCCCTTGCCAGTACTGTGCGACCCTGAAAAAAGTGCAGCTGGTAGCATAGTGTGCCAGTATAAGCCTGCCCAAAGCCTTCTGCCTGGATAGATCCATCAGTATGTTTTTGCTGACATTCAATTTTTTTTCAACTTCTGAAAGGCTCATTTATGATGAAATTTTTGATTTTTGGAACATTTCTACAGAAAACAGACTTGCGAAAATGCTCCTCTTTCTTCATGGAGCTGGTTTAAACTGCAGGAAAAAATGCTGAACCCAATTTTCTAAAGAAAACCATAGGGTAAAGAAGATGAAAATCAGAAACAAATTCACAATATAGAAATGCAAAGCACTGGTGCTATAGGCAACTGTTTGAAATTTTGTCCCTGGGGCTGTGAGTGTACTCATGTACTCATGTATAAATCTAGAATTTTTTTTTTAATTTGATTCCAGAAACCTGGGCATGGATAAATACAAATACTGTACCTTTTATCTTTAAATTTTTATCAAAAAAGGAATCCTTCCCTTCTCTGAGTGAAGTGGTAAAAGGCAACAGCTCAGTATGTCCCAGGAAGCCTAAGGCCATTTCTGGCTTTCCCTGTTATAATGTTGTTATTCCATTTTCAACATCCAGTGGAATCCGGTGATTTGCAGTTTAGGGAGGAGCATTTAGAATTCTCAGCCAGGGAGCTCTTTGGCCTCAGGAAACTACAAACCCCAGAATTCCACAAGATGTTGAAAGTTGATAATAGCACTATAAGACTGTAGTGCGGAAATGGCCACACTATATTTGCGGTGAGAGAAGAGGTCAAGATGTGCCTCATTCCTTACTTTCACACAATTTTTTAAGATAAAACAAGAGAAGAACTTTTGCATTTCATGACTGCCGTTCTGTTCAGCAGAAAATTGAAAGTTGGATTTGTGATTTTGTCAATACTGGAGATTCACGTCTACAGTTGTAAATGACCAATCAGGATTCCCTAAAGTGGTCTCCCAATTGCAAAGGGCCTTGGGACCGCTTAGACCTCATTTTCAAATGCCTCTCCAGGGCCTTAGAAATGCATTGGTGGGTGTGCTGCTTGATTTTAAAATTTTATTGTAATTGTTCTGGAAGCTTCCTTGGGCCTCACTCAGGGAGCAAGATGGCAAATAAATGAGAGAGAGAGAGAGATGCCTCTCTAACCCAAAGCTAGCTAGCTTTGGGTTGGAGAGGCATCACCAAACATAATTACAATGATGATGGAGCTCTATCGTCAAAGTTGCATTAATGGTCTAGGATCTCAGCTCACACATATTTACCAGAACTGTTTTTTTGTTGTTGTGCGCCTTCAACTCATTTCCACCTTATGACCACTATAAGGCGAATCCATCGCTGAAGTTCCTGGACCAGAATGGGTTTGCTTTTGCCTTTCTCTGAGGCTGAGAGTGTGTGACTCACCCAGGGTCACCCATTGGTTTTCTGTGGCTGAGCAGGAATTTGAAACCAGTCTCCAGAGTCATAATCCAGCACTCAAACCACTGCATCACACTGGAAAAAAAAATCCTTTTACCTTATGGTCAGAAAAGCATTTTTTTAAAAAAAGTTTGCTTCATTTGCAGCAGTAGCAGCAACCAAGTGATACAAAGAATTTTTAATCGATAAATAATGCTGCATCCTGTATAACCAATACCACCTTCTTGTTGACTTGATGATTATAAATCACCCTGGACACACCTGATCTCATCTATTTTCAGAAGCTGTATAGTGTCAGGCCTGGCTCATATTTGATGGGACCCTACCTGAGAATGTCAAGAATCTTAAACTGGGAATGGAAAAGAATCTTACCTGAGTTCCTTGCCATGGCCCACTTCAGGAGTGGTCATCTGGGTCATTATTTTCATCTCCCATGGGCAGGAATCAGGGGACAAAACCAAGATGGTGTAGTGGTTTTGAGCACTGGACTACAATTGGAGAACAGGGTTCAAATTCTCGCTCAGCCATGGAAATCCACTTGGTGACCTTGGGCTAGTCACACTCCTTCAGTCTCAGAGGAAAGCAAAGGCAACCCCTCTCTGAATGAATCTTACTAAGAAAACCTTACGATAGGTTGCCTTAGGGTCACCGTAAGTTGGAAATGACTTGAAGATACACAGCAGCAGCAATAATCTGGGGACAAAAAGAGTCTTTCTGTGTGGTGTAGTCCATGGGCTGAAGTTTCCTCATCCCTAGGCTAGAGTCAGTAGGAAGTAACTTTTTGTGTTCCTGAGTATTTTTACAATCTTCTTACACTTGTTGGATAGCACCCTGTTTGGCAGTTACAATGTCATAAGCTAGACTTAAAACCTTGCAACTGCTTTGTATTCACCTTTGTGATCTTGGCACCATTGCCATGACTGCAAATGCCCTTGAAACCCATCTTAAAAGCCAGTAACTGCCCCAAGCAATGGGGTCTTGTGCTGCTGGTGAGTGGGGCACTGCAGGCTGCTATGACCAGCCTCTTCACCCCAGCAAGCAATGCTATGAAAAGCAGAAGCAGGGCCCCCTGCAAAGTCTACTCTTCATTGCAGGAATAGAATAGGTCCTGGAAAGCACATAGATGAAATCAGCAGATGAAAGGAGACTAGGCTCTGTGTGCTTATGGATGGTTCAAATATATTGTTTAAAAAGCCCATTGCATTTCAGCCTGCATATAAATTGATTGGTCTTCTTCAGGGGCATGAATCCAATCAACAACAGAAGTTTCTGGAGTTGCTGATACACTCTTTCCATAAACAGGGCTGATATGCAGTAAAAAACTTTATAATTTTGAACCATCTATAAGCACATAGAGAACAATCTCCTTTTTTTCTGACAACTCTGTTGCACCATCATTTGCTGATGACAGGGGCTTGGTAATGACATCCTGTGGTGCCCTGCTCCAAGTTTCTCTCAACTCCATGTTTTGGACAGCTGCCTGGCTTTTAAGGTGTGTTTCAAGGATTGGATCAGGAGATGGAGTACAGCTACGATATCATAGCTACACCTTTGATTCAAGGTCTCAGCCTTTATAGTTTATATTGGCAAAGTTGTTTTTTATAGACTTTACTGTCCTTTAATCTAAATAAGTGCCTATTACTCATATAACCAGCTTCATGCTTGAGAGGGGACTAAGCCATGAAAGCAGTGAGCTACCACTGAGAATAATATCTCAGTGGTAGCGGAAAACGTGTTCATTTCTGCCTTCTGCCCTGTGACATCCCAACAGAAGCATCTGCAAGGGAAGTTGCACTATTCCATTAACGTCTACAGACTGGATATGTTTCATCTTTGGACATTACAAGATGCACTGGCAGCTAGATGGAGAAACGGGTCGACATTTGTTTTGGGGCATTTCCTTAGTGGTAAAAATGTGGAAAGCATCCACTTGCAAACAGCAAATGGGAAATCATATATCAAGCTGCCAGAAGCTGCAGCCAACATTTATTTATAAAATCACAATTCATTTCAGCTAAATGTCTATTCTAAGTCCTTCCTTAGGCCTGAGTGTGACAGAGGTAGAATTAGAATAGTTTATAATGGCCCAATCATTTCTGGGTAGAGGATGGCAGGCCTTCCAACTCTCCTGATTTGGCAAGCACAGTCCCACTTAATCCTCTGCCATCGTAGTTTTCAGCTGCTTTTAAAATATCCTACTTTCTCTCTTCTTCTGCCACTATCCTCAACTTACTTCAGTGGTTACAAACTGGGTTCAAAGTGCATAAACAGTTTGCACTCAATTAACTCAGTATAGGGAAGGGAGAGGAGGGGACAGAATCTTATCTTTCTCAGTAGGCTCAGACAAAAGCAAACTGGTTCAGCCTTTCCTAGCTTGTGTATTCTTCCTCTCTGGCAACCTTTGTCATCTTGACTACACTCTGATGTTGCTTGGCCACATGTGTCCTGGTTTTCATCTGTGAAATGTTGGAGAGTATGCGGCATCTCCATTACTTTCTGCAGAATAACCTAATAACCTCTGAGGACATTGTAACATACTAGTGTATATACCCAGCGTTGCCTGGGATTTTATTTTCTCATAGGTGAGACTTGTTAGAAAGATTTGAGATCCTGTGTCTCTAATTCCCCAAACTGTCTGGTCCAGTACCTGTAACTTTTCCCCATATTCCCCAATCCAATCTGTCTTCAGAGTTAACATGCAGAGGTTGGGTTCCTGAGGAAATATACTGTCCTCCTCCTTGTTGCTAGGTCTTGTCTCCATAGCGACTGGCCTATTCAAGACAGACACAGTTGACTGAGGCCCAAGAGCTCTCTGTCTGAGAATTCTAAAGGCCCCTCTCTAAACTGCAAACCCCAGGATACCATAGAATCTTCTCAGGCAGCCAATCATATGAGGTCTTCGCCTGACACAGACAAACAACTTTTGACTTTTATCTATTAGATATTGGGCTGAAATGCATAAGGCTTTTTATAAACAAACACTAGATATAGACCAGAACAAGCCAGCATGGTGTAGTGGAGACGGGTATTCAATTCCCACTCAGCCATGGAAACCCACTGGGTGACCTTGGGTGTGTCACATACTCTCAGGCCCAGATAACTCAGTGATAGATTTGCCATAGGGTCACTATAAGTCAGAAATGACTTGGAGGCACACAACAACAACAAATTGGCCAGAATTCAGGATTGGACTTATGGTCCTGTATTCACAGTCCCTCCTTGATTGCCACAATTGTAAGTGCCCCTGACCTATTTTACTGGGCATCAGCTGCACGGAGAGCAGAGGGTCTGTTCCGGATGTCAGGGAACAGACGCATGATGTTTCCATCCCAATCCCCCACCAGCCAATGATCAAAAATAGGATCCCTGTTGCACTTCCTTGTCACAGCTTTGACGGCTGGTGGAGCGATGGAATCAACCACTAGCAATGCAGACCCCCTTCTCTCCACATGGCTGATTCATGGTAAAGTAGTGGGTGGGAGGAGGTGTCAGGCAGAGAGATGCTACTTAGCTATGCAACTAAGGTAGTTATATAACTAAGCGGCACATGTAGAATTCTGGCCGTAGCATCTGACATCCTGAGATGTGGCCTCTTCCTCTGGTGTTTACTGAAATAACTGCCGAAACCGCTCTTAGTTGTCTCAGTTGGAGAAATGCCATTATGAATATAGCATTTAGATGGCTCTCATGGGAATACTTCAACTGATGAAGAAAAGATCTTCAGTTTGGCCTTAGAGTGTATCCCTTCTCTCTGTCCCTGGTATTTTGACTGAGAAATACCATCTTAGCACAGTTTTTTTTCCCTTTGTGCCCCTTTCATATTACATTTTATAGCACTACGATTCAAGCTCAGTTGCCATGGTTCCATTCTAGGAAATCCTGGGATTTACAGTTTGGGGAGAGGCATTTAGAGTTTTCAGCCAGAGAACTCTTGTGTGTCATCAAACTATAAACCCCAAGATTCCATAGGATGCAACCATGGCAGTTAAAGGGGAATTATAGTACTATAATTTTGTAGTGTGAGAGGGGCTGGTTGCACTGAAGGAAAAAAAATATGGACATGCGCCCACTTCCCTAAGTTCTTTTTTTCTGCTGGATTGGAAGGACACATCAATCACAGTGATTGAAAAAGAGGTCTTTCATACGGAGCAATGAAAAATATCATATTACTCCAGAAGTATCTGTGGTGAAGGCATAACCCAGGCTTCCTATAAGCCATGGATCTGCTGGTGTTAAGGAGAGAGCCTGTCTCAAATGAAAACAAAACTGTGGTGAATGCTAATACACATGGACTGAGCAGCCAGTTCAGCTGTAGAAGGGCACTCAATGTATTTTGTTTTGACAAGGAGCTGTCTTCTCTGGAGTGAGCGTAAGAGACGATGGTCTCTGTTTATAGCAGAAGGTAACCTTGCATAACACTGGTTGACAACCAGAGATGTTGCTAACATTCCCTTCTCAAGACTGATTCTGTGTTTTAATGAAATAAATAAAAGAATCCCCTGTGTGTCAGATGTTTTTGTTTGCTTAAGATGAACAGCCTCTCTGAAGCATGGGGAGAAGTCCAGGCAATAGCAATAGCATGTGTACTTCTATACTGCTTATCAGCCAAGTGCTCTCTAAGCGGTTTACATTGTGTTAACTAATTGCCCCCAACAAGCTGGGTACTCTTTTACTGACCTGCGGAAGGATGGAAGGCTGAGTCAACCTGGAGCCCGGCAGGATTGAACTCAACTTTGTGGCTGCAGTGTCGGCATTTAACCACTGCGCCACCATGGCACACTACCAAATCAGCAGTTCATTGGCCAGTATGTCTGTCAGGTGGGATGTTGACAATGGAGAAAGCTGAATGATTGGAAGGGAAAGAGGAGAGAGGTAGCTGGTCTCAGTAAACATTGTTTGTATGGCTAAAGGGTTAACAAGGCTTAAAAGCAAACAATCCAGAAAAAGTTCATTATCATCCCATCTAAAGTGCAATGTGTAAATAAATTAATAACATATACCACTCCTCTAACGTGCAGTGTCAATGTGACCAGAAAGAAAGATATTTAACAATATTCTACACAGCTTACTTAGTTACAAATGTGTAACTAACATCTGGCCCAACCTTCCAAGCCCACCTTAACAGCCAGCAGTGTCATCAAGGTGCTGGAGGATAACATTTCTAGGTTGTAAGCAGAGGGATATCCAGCATAAAGAATCCCTAGGGCAAGCGTGGAAGTTGTGCCCCTATCTCTAAAGCCTCTTCCTCCTCCTCTGCTGCTTCCAGCATTTTTTGTGCCCCTCTGGCCCCCTGCTTTTGTGCCCTACTTGCCCCACCCTAGATACACCTTGAGCTATGAGGAGGAATTGTGACAGGGGTCATACTTCTGCTCGCTGCAGCTTTGTCTTCTTGTGGGAGAGGACTGAAAACGTCATCTTCCTGCACCCTAAAGAGGTCTTTAGGGTGCAGGAAGAGCTAAAGAGATCTCCTTTCTTGCTGAGGCAGCGGGCTGTTAAGGAGTGTTGGTGGAGGGGGCTTTTACAGTCATGGCAAAAATTGCACAGTTGTGACTATATTGTGTTATTGAATAAGGAGCAGTTATGGATCTGTAACTACAGTGTGCTCTCTGTATATGTGGAGGTTCAGTTCCAGGAATCCCTGTATAACACATAAAAAATGAGCACTCACGTCTATTGACAATAATGGATGCAATACTTTGCACAACCCAGATTGGTATATGCCAAGATCACACCACAAGAGGGTGCACTATATAATGTAGAATTCCAACCATTGTCCAGAAAGTGAAAAAGAGTCTTTCTGGAGACTTGGTAAGAAGGAACCGAAGGATCACATTTGTATTGTGAAAGTCTCACATGAATCCCAAGCTGCTCTGGATTCTTAGCATGCTCCATCTCCCTATCTGTTCCTTTATGAGTGCTTGGTCAGGTCTGTGCGTATGATGAAATTTTGCTGCAGAAGAAGCTGAGAAGGGGTTTAGCCTGCAGAATACTATGAAAGGGTGTGAGCTGTACATGGCGAAATTCTAGGAATGAACAAATGAGATCTGCAGTGCTTGGTGATGTGACTTCAGTATGTTAAACATGTTCTTTTCCCCTCCCGGTGATCAGCAGAAGCAGACTTCATTATGCAAAACAGAAAAAAAAAGCAATGGGGAGAAATCAAGCACATTTGTTTAATTTGCATAATATATGCATATTTCTTATAGCAGGATTGGGAATTCCCTTGGAACAAAGTTGTTGTTTTTCAGCAGGATATATGCCACTCTGCCTTCCAGCATATGCGATCAGACTGGAGCAAATTAGTGTCAAAGCCAAGAAGAGCCAGCCGTTTCTCCGTCCAGACAGTCAAAAAATCATGCTTGGTCACACTTCACATCATCAGAACCCAAATTCACTGTGATACAGTTCTCCCTTACTCTGTTGACCTGTTCTGAAGAGCATTTCTGATGGTCAGGAAACCACTCCAGCTCAGTAGGTATTAAAAGAAACGCTTGTTGTTTTATTCTTTTTTGGTGGGTACAAAAACCACAGTTTCTTACACAGAACAAGATTATAAATAATATCGGTAACATGAGTGACCCGTAGTCTCTTTGATTCTACACTGCAGACTGATGGTGTTCTCTAAACGTATTTGTTGGTTTCTTGTAGTTAGACAGATGCAAATCCGTGGAACACTGAATGATGGAACAGAATGACGGTAACAGCAAATGAGAGGATGACCAACAATGTTTATATAAAAAAAAAAGTCTTTGAATTTTATTACAGTGATGGCATTTTATATCAATTATTGCAATGAATTGTTCCCTAAGATGGTTAGAAAAAAGAATTGTGTTGTCCTCTACTGAATTTACATCCGTTAAAAAGCAAGCATGTTTCAATATTCCTCTTTTTTTTTCCCAAAGAAAAAAGTAATTTTATTTTTTTTTCACAGGATTTACATATTTATTTTCTTATCACAGTTTAGTGACTGGTTTCCACAGCTGGATAATCTTCCCATTGTATAATGTTGATCGTCTGGAGACACAGGTTAGCATGTTCATTGATTTCTATAATAATTGGTTCCCCACTTTGCCAAGACAAAGACCACAATGTAGTCTTTCCTCAAGTGTGTTCTTCACAGTTTTAATGCGCTAAATTGGCAAGTCTTATTAGTTTTTTTTTAAAAGTCCACTCAAGTGAAATTTGTTGCTGTTAATATTTCTTTCCCAACCCCCTCCTCCCCCCACAAGAAAACTAAATTATGAATTTTTTTTTTCCTGATATAAAATCTGAGTTTGGGTTTTCTGAGCTGAGACCATGCACGCCATTTGTTGCTGATGATGTCTGGCATGTTTGTATGCCCTTCCCATACTCAGCCCATTTTCTAAGTTCATCAATGACATTTCCCGTGTCGTGTTACAGTCCGTGCTGTATTCCCATCAGTCACTGACACAGTTTAATTAAGGCACTCGATTACTTTTTTGGTTTTTATGGTAGGTCTGATGCAATTACCGCCAATCCTGAACTTTGTCTAATTGCAGTTCCGGTGTGTACAGCCTTTGGGCAGTCGGGAGTGAGGACGCGGCCGTTCTCCCCCACGCTCCCTGTGATGGATAATCTGGCTTTGTTTCGTATGGCTTCAGAAAAGGTCAGCTGGGAGGCAAGAAAAAGGACATAAAAAAGAAAGGAGGGAGGAGGAAGTAAAAAAGAAGTGTTACAATATTTCTAGTCCTCATTAAAACAGTACACAGCAAACACCAAAAATATCTATATGTAGACATCTGCATTATCATGTTAACTATTCATATAATATAATGTGCATTTTACACTTTTTAAAACCAAACAGATCAAACTGGAGATTCTAGCTATGCCAAAATTTAGTAAAAGCCAATCTTAATGGGGAACTGTAAAATTTCACACTGTTCTCAGTTTCCTGAGGAATCAGTCCTCCCTCCCTCCATTCCCCACCCTCTTTTTTCCTGTTCATTTTCATGTATATAAGAGCAGTAAGACCACAGGCCTGGAATTTGATCACAAATTAGCTTACAAAAGCTTACTTAAAGATCAGATTGACACTATGCATAATGACATTTTTTTTTAAGATGCACATTTTCTCTACATTTCGGTGACAATGTGACTGTCTTTTAAAATCCCAATGATTTAACAGAAGAAAAGATTTAAACAATTGCCTATTTCTCCTACTGATATCAATGGCACAAATTTGGGCATCTATCTTCCTTCCTTCCTTCCTTCCTTCCTTCCTTCCTTCCTTCCTTCCTTCCTTCCTTCCTTTAATTCTAGTTTTCTTTCAACTCAGTTTAAGAAGGTTACATTTTTTTTCAGATGCACAAATCTAAAAGATATCACTAATAACCTCTGTTAAAAAAATGATTAATCATAATAAATTGGATCCAGACTTAGTTTTGCTTACAAATGATCCAATATAGTAGTAGTAGTAACGATAACAACAATAATAATAATGTTAGTCACAACTGCCATTCATTTTATTGAGTCTACCCTAAACATAACCAGGTCTGGATCCAAACCACTATAGACAATTTTAAGAAGTTAAACTGAAGGACCCATAAGTTTCACTGAAGTAAATAGGATGTGCTGGTTCTAAGCAAAATCCCATTGATTTCAACAGGACGCTGTCTAAATAAAACAAATTTCCTTGGTAAAGTCTCAGCCACATGCAGGAGGACAAGAGCAAGACATGCAGCAGAAATACATACACACACAGAGAGAGAGAGAGAGAGAGAGACCAAAAGAGGAATGTGTACAGTGCATTCAGATAAGCAGTTTTCGTCCCTATAGTAACAGAGATTATGTCAAGAACATTCTCTGAAGGGTCTTCACTGCGCTGGCTGCCCTTTTTTTTTTTAAAGAATTAAAGTCCTATTTTAAAAGGGATCACTATGAAAAAGAACATTAGATCAAGGTCATTTCCACACTACATTGTTATAGTGCTATTATTCCACTTTCAACGTTCTGTGGAATCCTGGAGTTTGCAGTTTAGAGAGGGGCCTTTAGAATTCTCAGCCAGAGAGCTCTTTGGCCTCAGTAAACTGCAAACACCAGAATTCCATGGAGTGTTGAAAGTGGAATAGTAGCACTATAACAGTGTAGTGCGGAAATGCCCCCCTCCAAAAATAGGGCAAAATTAACATGGTTGATTCTTTGTTTTCCTGCCTAGTGAAACTTCAACATCTCGTCTCGGCATCTCGTTTGAGTTGTTCATAGAGCCCAGCTAGGGATCAAACAGCACAGTTCTGAATGATTCTAACAGTAAATCTTCTTCTATGTTTGAGGGTAAGGGCGGACAACTCCTTGTGGCTGGGTAGCCACATTGGCCCACCATGGGACCTTGGAGGGGTGCCCCACTACTATTTGTCTTTTTCTAAAATAAAACCTTTAATTTATTCAAAAAGCTCCCTGTTGTTTTTAAAGTTCTTGGAGAACAATTTTGTCTTGTCTTTGTACCCTCCGGCACTGTTTTAAGCTCATGAAAAAGGCTTCTCCTGTGTCTGAAGAGAACCGTGGCAACATTGCCACTGCATTGTGGCCAGTGGAAGATGTGTTTTTAATTACTGGCACTTGAGGGGAGTCCTTTCAGAGGAGGAGGCTTGAAAAAATGGCCAGAAAAAAATGCTGTTGAGGACTATCTTCATCCCTTGGGGCATACTTTCCTTACCCTTGCTCTACAGCTTTTGGAAAAAGGTAATTGCAGTGGCCTCTCCACATTTGTGAGGGTTTGGGGTACAGAATCCTCATGAAAGTGAAAAAGTTGTAAATAACTCCCCACCTCCGCAATCCCCCTCCCATTCCCTTCTGGGAACTCTGGAGGGAAGAAGGAAGGAGTATGTGTACCCCCACAACTGCTTTACTTTTTGCCTTGGTGTGAGTTCTCAGTGCCAGGGCAAAGGCAAAGCAATGGGAGGGAAGTGCTCCAGATGGCACAAGAAAAGATGTGTGTCTCCTCTCCCCATTGCCTTACCTTTTGTCTCCATGTGACTTGTCAGTGCCAGAGCGGAGGCAAAGCAATGGGAGGGGAAGCTCCAGAGGGCACCAGGAAAGCGTGCATGCCCATCTCTCCCCCCCCATTGCCTTACCTTTTGCCTTCTTTCTCTGCATTGGCAGAACTCAAGGGAATGGGAGGAGGAGAATGGAGCACGGGTAGAGGCACGAGTGCCTCGCAAATAATGAAATTGGCGAGAGTCAAAGCAGTGAATGTGGAGAGACAACTGTACTGTTAAAGTGGATGTGCCTTGTTTCTCAAACTGGAGAAATGTAGAAATGCCAAAGGATACATGGCTGGGAGCTTGTGCTACAATAATGGCAATGGCCTGAACTATATAGGTTAGTCTCACCAAGAAATGCCTACTGAATCAGTCAAGACTTCTTTCAATCCCATTGATTATCTGGGTCTACTCTAGTTGAGGCTAACAACAGGATTTAGGCTTATGCATCCTACAGCCATTCTTCAACTCCTGCCGAATAACCAAGATTTTCTACAAAAGCCTGTCTCTTTCCAGTCTCATTTTAGACCTTCTAGCACCACTGGCAGTAATGTGCAGCTTCTCTGCTAGCACAGAGACCACTGGGGAAACACCAAGTGGCTGGGACAAGGGCTATGTCATCCCCTCTATGGTTATTCACCACAAAGCTCCTATTTCTGGGGTGGGCAACTGTGAAGAGTGGGGGGCTGCATTAGCCCCCCAGGAGATCTCAGAAGGCTGCACCCCCAACCACACATCCCACAAAACATTGCTCCCAAATTTCCCCAAATATCCCCTAAAGAGGGCAAGAGCAGTTGCGTAGGAATGGGGAGGTGGGGGGAGCACTTTGCCCCTGGGCGGCAATATTTTTGGGGCGTCCTGGATTGTACCCATGCTCCCCATGCCCTGGCCATGCCCCCATGCACGGCAGCCCTCTCACTCCCCCTCCACACACTCCAAGCAACGCCACTGGGGCATTTTTTCCCAAGTTTTTATGTTTCTTTGAACTGTTTTAGACCCAAGAGAGGCCTTTTTTAACAACATGAAGTGAGAAGAAGTCACTTCTGGTTCACTTCCTGTTTAAAAAAAAAAAAGGCGTCTCCTGGACCTAAATTAGCTGGGAGGCGGGAAATGTGTCAACATTGCCCTTTATGCCACTGAAGGGGATTTGGGGATATTTAGGAGCAAAAAGAGAGTTGAAAAATAAATTGTTTAAGAAAAAAAAATTTTTTGCCCGGGGGGTCACAAAAATGGGCCTGGGGGCTGTGTGTGGTTCACGGGCAACACTTTGTTCTGTCTTATTGTCTTCTTAGTGACAGAATAGTCTGATGCCTCTGCTGGAGTATCCTCAACAAGAGCTTAGAATTAACATAATTGCCTCTAATTAGTTACTTTAGTGTACTTTAGCCTTATGGGTGCAAGAAAACCACATTTCAAAATCATTCTAATGAGTGGGGATGGCAGGATTTGGGTGTGTGTGTGTAGTGACCAATGTTTTCTAGTTATTTTCTTGCCTAGTGACTTTCAAAGGCCAACTCACGTTTTCATGCCATTTTCTTAACAATTCTACAAATTTTTTTTACAATGTGAGCAGTAACAAAAAAGCAACAAGTAATGGAACGAGTAACAAGACCACGTTACTGTTCAAGACACTGCAACAAGCAATGACAACACATTACTTTATCTTTAAAAAACTGTAATCAGATTATTTGGGGGGAAAAAAGGTTTGTTCCAGCTAGTATTATTTCAGGCTGCAGGTGAAACATCACGTATGAAATTGAATGTCCCCTTTAAATATAAAGGGAAAAAACAACAACAACAACAACAACAACTCATGCTGTCTGCACAAGGTTACTAGCTTGTCAAGGAAAAGCAATCTAACGTAGCATCCTTTTTGAACTGCTCATTTACCCAGGCTAAATTCAATGTGCCCCCGTCTGCACTACTGAAAGGAAAATATAATCATTTACCATGTTGTGATCGTTTATGCCCTTGTAAGGCAGAGAAAATAGAAACTGTGGGGCATGTTTTATTGTACTGTTCTTTTTACCGTGATCTTTGATGCCACTTTATTAATCCAATTTTACAAAGTATACCAGAGAGATCTGATGTGTTCTACATTGATTACCTTTTGGCAGACGACTTCCCTGAAATTACAGCCAAGGTAGCTAGCTTTTGTGTGGCAGCTATAGCTTGTCGGCGTAGGATGTTATCCTAGTATCATAGAGATTATTATACTAGGTTGCTTTTTAAATCACACCATTGTAATTCAAGTATTTTGTATTTAATATTTATATTTAATATTTCAATACTTTATATTTAACGTTCTTTTAAATTTTCTATTTTGTGATTCATTTTTAATGCATCTTGTTAGGTTTTTTTATCATTCTGTTTTGCTCCTTCTGTTTGCTTTTTTATTAAGCTGGTCACTGACCTAAATAAATGTCTGTCTGTCTGTCTGTCTGTCTGTGACAATCTTCCCCTGTCCTGTGAATTGTTCAAAATCAGTTCACAAACAATTTTGCTACTACGTCTAAATGTGCACCTACAGGGCCACCTTATCCATAAGGCACTTTAGGCACCGTGTACCTAGGACCTATGAAAATCTTAGAGCCTACAAAACCAAGATTTTAGGGCCTATGAAAACATCCCTAGTGGTATGTCAAGGCAAGGTGGGGAGTCGAATACAAGAGAGCCTAAGGCCTATGAAAACCTTAATGTGGTCTGGTATGTCTACACTACAGCATTACAGCTCTAATTCCCATGCTTCTATTCCACAGAATTGTGGGATTTGTAGTCATGGGGTATTTAGAGTTTTCTGATTCTGAGCACTAATGTGCTGCCTTGATCTATTGCACTACTCTATTGAAAATGCCACATTTTTACTGAAATCAGTGCTAACTGCACACCTGTAGAGGCATGCTTATGGCTCACTTTCACAATCACTCATCTCTGCATTCAGGTTTTTTTCTTTGCTTTCCACAGTTCCTAGTACGAGTTATTTGGACAAGCTGCCAATCCTTTTCTTGCAATTGTCAGTGAAAATGTGGCGTAGCAGTTTGCACAAGTAAAACCAGGCTGAATTATGGTCAGAGAAAACAACAAAGAAAGCCTTAAGCACACCTGAAGAGCCATCATCTTTGCTACCTTGTGACCTCTGAATCTGTGCCCATGTGAATACATTTTCCTTCCAGATGTGCCTGGGATGCTTCCTTTGCCCCTCTTTCTGCCAATATGCAGGTAACAAATAGCCAAGGAAAACTGCCAAAGAATCTGCAGCTTTCCAGTCCATCTGCCCCAAGCCTCCTCCTTTGATAATCGTATTGCAAACTGACTTATTCCTCAGAGCTCCCCAACTATACTGACCATGTGCAGTTCTGTGAGTATGCTGTCTTTGGCCATTTCCGCACTAGTCTGTTATAGCGCTATGATTCCACTTGCAACATCCTATGGAATCCTGGGGTTTGCAGTTTTGGGAGGGGCCAGGCGGCCCCTCCCGAAACTGCAAACCCCAGGATTCCATAGGATGTTGCAAGTGGAATCATAGCGCTATAACAGACTAGTGCAGAAATGGCCTTTGTTCTGTATTGTATTGTTCTATATTACATTGGCTGTACTTTTACTCTGCAATCTCCCTGGGGCAGACTGCACCTACTAGACAGTCTTGTGCGCTCTGATGCTATGCAAATAAGAACTACATGTAGTAAGAAATAATTCTTTTTCTGTTTAAATCTCTCTGAAGTGACAAAATAAAACTTCTGCATCAGCATTCAATATTGCCAACCTTACAGCTAAGTTCTGTTTTTATGTGTGTGACTTTAATTCCCCCCAAGTTAGTGTGACTGTGGGTGTTGTTAAAGTATATTGCTGACACTTCTCTGGCTCTGGAATAGTTCTAGACTTTCTAGTCTAAGTCACATATCATACATATGATTTGTATCACATAATTTTGCTCTTAAGTTTTAAGCTCATTTTTTTTTTGCTGATATTCCAGAAGGTTGTTGTCGTACATGGCCCTTGTGGACTTTTCCACCTCTAAGATTCTATAGGTCTGTCTGCACTACACTGTTATAGTGCTATTCTTCCACTTCCAACATCCTGTGGAATTCTGGGGTTCGTAGTTTACTGAGAATTCTAAATGCCCCTCTCTAAACTGCAAACCCCAGGATTCCACAGGATGTTAAAAGTGGCATAATAGAACTATAACATTGTAGTGCGGAAAAGGTCTATGGTTCTATCTTAATAGCATTCTTGTTACCTTCAGTGGGTTTCTATGATGGTGCAATAATATTAAACCTGAATGAAGTGGTGTGTGTGCGTGTGTATGTGTGGTGAAGAATGGAAGAAGAGATCCTCAGTATACCTGACTGCTGCTTTTTTCATGGCAACCACTCTCTTTCCTTCAGCCCTGGGTAGCCCTGAGTGTTGAACAGGAGATTATTTGCTGTAAGAGAAACCTGCATTTTGTTCTAGCTGCCGCTATATTACCTGCACTGAGGAGATTTGCAGTAGCATTCAGAACTGCCAAGCTGTGTTTTCGGTCGATAAAGCAAACCTAACCTGAGCTCCCAGGAGGAAAGTCTGGCTATAAAAATGCAGGAGAATTAACTAATAGCTAGGGATAGAAAAGATATCTGCCTTAACCGCGATGTTTAGAGATGTATTCATCCAACCCACAGACTCTAATCCTAGACAAAGATGCTGTTTTATACTGGTGGAGCTGCCCGCATGCTTATGATGGAGGTCCCAAGGGCAATGCCTACATTCCTACAGATATCCTAATTCTGTGCAAGCTTATTCAGAAGGAAGCCATCTACTATATAAAAGTCAAAGTTTGTGAGTGAGTTTGTCTGTTTGTCTGTGTCAGGCAGACAAAGACCTCATATCATTGGCTGTAGCCAGGCAAAGACCTCATATGATTGGCTGGCTGTGAAGATTCTATGGAATCCTGGGATACCCAGTTAAGGGAGGAGCCTTTAGAATTCTCAGCTGGAGAGCTCTGAATAGTCTGGTTGCTATGGAGATGAGGCCTAGCAGCCAGAAGGAGGCCAGTGTATTCCCTCAGAAACCCAACATCTGTATGTTAACAACTCAATACAGATTGGATTGTGGAATATGGAGAAAAGTTACAGATACTGGACAAGGCAGTTTGGGGAATTAGAGACACAGGATCTCAAATCCATGTGTATTTCAACCGCATCTAACTCCTAAGGTAAGGTAAGGAAAGGTAAGGTAATTCCTAAGGTATTTCTAACAAGCGTGGCCTATGAAAATAAAATCCCAGGCAATGCTGGGTAAATACGCTAGTATTTAATAAGAACAGAAAAACAAATGAAAATTTCTGTTGGAGCAGAGCAATTGCCCATCTGTTTCAGAATACAGTTCCTCCAAGCGACTAACTGGGATTCTGTTGGGATCTGCATAAGTGGGACATGGAGGGAACAGCCCTTTCCTACTGTCACTCCCTACAAGAGGTAGAGGTTAGGAGTATCAGTGGCTACTACTCAGTCAGGATGGATGTGTTTCATCTCCAGTATCAGAGGCAGAATGCCTATCAATTGCTGGAGAACATTGGAGGGGAGGGTTTCAATTCTTCTTCTCTCTTGCTGATGAGCTTCTTATCTTGTTGGTTCTTATGGGAACAAATGGACGGGCTAGAAAGGTCTTCGGTCTGATTGAACACATCTTTTTTTCATCTTATTATGATATCCAGAGGTTAGCTGCTATGCTGATCCTGGAGGCAAAGTACAGCCATCATACCTGGTAGTTTTTGAAAGAATTATTCTTGATTACTTGGCCTGATCCTTTGCAAGGTCATCTATGGTAGAGACCATTGCTATATTGTGAGACAGCAAATAGGACCAATTAATATAAGACTTGTGTTGTGATGTGCCTTCCAGTTGACTCTGACTTCTGGTTACCCTATGCTAGTGTTTTGCTGGAAAGATTTAGTCTGAGATGGTTTGCCATTGCCTTCCTCTTATGCTGAGAAAGTGTGACTTGCCCAAGGTCACCCAGTGGATTTCCATGGCTGAAAAACCAATGAAGTCTTGGGCTCTAAAACATTACAGCATGTTTACAGACTTATTCCTGTGGAAATTACATCCAAGGAAATATACTAACTAGCTAAACTGGTTGTATAGAGGGAGCTGCCAAGAAGAGAAAGAATAGTAACCCCCTCAAGTCAGGCACACACATTTTAAGTCTCAGATCTTCATATATAAAACCTGTACTGAATATAATAAGTTTTGCATGTCTAGCCCTTCCTACACAAGCAAGCAGACTGAGAAATCTTACTTGGCCTGAACAGAAAACCTAAAATTTCATCACGAACTCTAAAATTTCACATTGTTATAAATGTCCCCTTCTGATGGATATGTACCTGTATACATGTACATATTTGATACTATTATACATAGCACACATATGTGTACATATATAATGGTATCAATTATATACATGTATATATATACTGATGCCTTAATTAAAAGAAAAACAAAACCCTTGCAATGCAGATGTCTATGAGTCACATATAAGGAAGTATACTAAACATCTGCAGCCAAAATCAATTGAACCAGTTTTCCAAAAAGAGGAAGCTCTCTTTGAGAAGCAAGCAGGGACCACCACTGGACAGACAGGTCACAACACTGCAGGACAAGATGACGCATCACCCACTCACTGTAGTAGGCCCTAAGTCCTACCCCTAAATTTTAACACTCTCGGTTCCATATACGTTGTAACCTTCTCTATAAGTTGCTAAATTCTGGGTATTCTGCGAGGAAGTTGGATTAAAAGTCTGTGCACTCTTTGCCACCTTCATTCTCTTCGCCTCTGCCCTGGATTTGTAACAGAATTCTATCAAAGCCACCAGCATAGCCAAGCCCAGGCCGCCAACCAGAATGTAGAAGACGCCGGCAACGTTGCTGAGACTCAGGGCGCTCGTCTTGTCCTGTGGAAACAGAAGGGAGGGTGTTAAATCCCGGGTACAAGAGGCTAGGGGAGCAAACAAATACTACAGTACAGTATATACAGAGACAGAAGTAATGATTTCATGGGTATAAACAGAGGGGAAAAGACAGCCACTGACAAATGCCAGCAAGAGAACTGGTCTGTCCTGGTTTACAAAACAAACACACAAAAGAAAACTTAACAAAAGACATTTGAGAAACATTACATGTGCTTAAACCAGTACTTTAGGATGTAATTAGTCCCTTGGTTATGAATGGCTGTGATATAGTCTAGCACAATTAACTGTGGCATCAATAAAGCATATCTATTCTCTCTCTCCTGACATTTAATGGCGGCCTAAGCGTGGGACTTTTAGAGGATCATTAAAATAGCTTAGTGATCTATGGTGGTGATTCCTTTCAGGCTAAATGTGCCCTCATTTATTTATTCGAAAAGCAAAATAAAACACCTGACTAGCTTTCTATCCATTAGTTAAATAATAGTGGATTTAATGTCTATTCCATTTAAATCACTTTTTACAACTCAAGCAAATGCATTTCTTGCTAGAGCCACGGAGTCTGCATCTACGATGTGGGCAGGGAGATCTTGGGACATATGGAGTCTTTTGCATGATTCCGCTTCTTCCTCCAATGGCTGGTGGCTTCCATATCAGTACAGTGGGGAATCTGTTTGGATTTTAGTCTGAACTTTTACAGAGAGGCTGAACCTATTTTGGAAATTTGGTTCAGCACAGTGGAGAGCTCCTCAAAAGCCAGAGTGGATTCACTGTTCTATAGACATGGAAACCCCCATCGGCTACCCCTTCCTACCATGGTGACAAAGGATTTTTTAAGTTCTCTAGTTTTATTAAATCACTGTAATGTGTTGGAGTAAAGAAGGAGTGGGTCCAACAGATTTGGAAAGCCAGCGGCCACACTGTTGTAGAGGCGCAAGCCAATTTCCAGCCATTAACTGAATTCCCTCCACTGGGTCAGTTGGATATAGCCCCGGGAATTTTGGCACATCTGGGTTTCTCTTGATTTGGAAAGTACACCTGGCATCCAGTTAGTTGTGTTGTTAGATGTAGGACATCATAGCTGCTTCATATTCTCATTTGCATTCATGGGACTGTGGACCCTGAAACCCACCTTAAAAGCCAGTCATCCCTCGGGAGTGATAGAAGTCTGTGCTGATGGTGAGCAGGGTGCTTACAGGATGATGTAACCAGTCCCCATCTGCCAGCAATTTAACCTGCAATGAAGAGTGGTCACAGTTCCCTGCTTCTGCTCCTCATACCATGGCAAGACAGGGCTAGTTGTTTCATCCTGCATCACCCCTCCTAATAGGAAAACAGACAGCCATCATTGTGGATGGCTGCCTTGTTTTTAAGGTGGGTTGGATGGGGCATTCACCCATAGCTATGACATTGATGCTACATGTTTGATGTAGTTTTAATCTAAAATATCAGTCTTGGGTCATTTTCACACTAGACTGTTACAATTCTATTATTCCACTTGCAACATCTTGTGGAATCCTGGGGTTTGCAGTTTAGGGAGGGGTCTTTGAGGCCCCTCCCTAAACTGCAAATCCCAGGATTCCACAGGATGTTGAAAGTGGAATAAAAGCACTATAACAGTCTAGTGCAGAAATGGCCGTGGTTTTATAGTAATATTAAAACAGTATTTTAAATGAATATATTATTCTATTCTTAGTTCACATTGTCAATTTTATTGTTTATTTTGCATATACATACCAGTCTGAACTGAATTGCTCGTGAGAACTAAAGTGGACTGACTGGCATAGAAACTGCTGAATGGTAAGTCAGTACTTTTGTAAACCTCACTGAATCAATGAGCTGTCTGTAACTGAGAACAGCAAATTGATTTGGAACAGAATTGCACACTTGACATTTCAGGTTTTCAAAAAGATGTGCATAATGCCTCTCATAATTCTTGAGGCTAATAACATTTTTCAGGATTTGACATTGTGCCACACTTTTTATGTTATTAATTAAGTCATTTAGTAAGCCTTGCCTTTAGCAATCAGCTTATTTTAAAATGGGTTGAGGGTTAGGATTAATGTTTTATAAAATTCTGGGATGGCTGGAATTTGCCCACCGCAATGACCACTTAGTGCAGCTGTTGCAATAATTTAAAGATACATTATTGCATATTCCAACAGCTATCTCAGTAAGTAAAAGATTACAAAGCTGATAAGATAACACCATGCCAAAGTGTTTTTGCAAGGCATTCATCTTGGAAGCATAATGTATTACTGTTAAGGTCCCATATTGGGAGAAAAATGAGAAATGAATAAATAAATAAATTTTATTAACAATTATCCAGACAGGGGAAGGCACAGTAATTTTTTTAAAAAATGGACAAATGTCCAGAGTCAGCCTTCTATGGCAAGTACTGCCAACTTTCCTTGAATGAAAACTAGCTTCTTAACAAAAATCTGTGTTGGAATAGGGTACCATTACTAAGTAGAGAGGGAAAAACACATGGTACTTGTCGGTGTAATGTAAGAAATGACCAACAGGGGAAGAAAGGAAGCTCGATTGTAGCACTCCAGTTTATACTGTGAAAATTCGATTATATTGAAGAAATATTTAAGTTTAATTTTTTATTATTGAGTAAACCACTGCAATATGGCATCTACATACTTTGCTAGTGAAGATAGTGATGTCCCTTTTTTGCTGTACTAAGACTATATAGAGAGTAATGTTTTTCTTTTCTTTTTAACTAAAATATATTAAAAGAAAAAGAAATGGCCTTTAAAGATCCTACTGTAGTTTTTAAGACTGTACAGCAAGGGCATCCTGAATCAAGGCCCCTCTGAATGTCCACAAGAAGAGAATATGCAGAAAGGCGTAGTCAAGTGGGTGCTTCACAACTGGGGCACCTCTATGCCTTTATCATTGAAGCACATAAGGATTTGGAGTTTGGGTCTGTGCCTTGGAGAAAGCTGTTGATGAAGGACTTTAATATAGGGGGGAATCCTTTCACTGTGTTGCATTTTTTCCCCCTGGAGATTTTACAAATCCAAGCAAATACTTGTTTTTGTCCCACTGGGGTTGGGAGGAAAAGTATAAGCATCTTCTACACGATGACTGTTCAATAGCCGACTTATTTCCATCCCTAAGTGATCATTAACTCTCCCTCGTGAACACAATAGTAGGTCCCGAACTGCAGCAACTGACCTTACTTCCAGAGTCCTTGGGTCCACATTCACCTTTATCGTACCACCATTTGTTTTTCAGCTTGTCTAAGACGCCTGCCTCACTGAGTTTCAAAACGGCAAGGTTTACAGGAGTTCTTCACGTGGAAAATAACATAAATAACATTATATATGTTATTTTATGTTATTCAAGTAAAACTACATAGAATCGCATTGCAAAGTGACGGAGCAGAGGCCACAGTGGCTGTTATGTCGTGTACGGTAGGCCAAGGGTTAGAGACAGACATACAACTGGGACCTGCTCCATCGCTTCAGGTAACAGGCACATACTGCTGGGGAAAGTTTTAAACAAATCGTGTGCAATTACTGTAAACCCAAAACTATTGGCTTATTTAGTCAACTAACAAGTGCTATTTGACCGTCCAACAAAAAGGGTACTTGCTTTGGGGAAATGTTTTGTGTTGGTTTTTATGTAGAACCAGGGAGACTCCAGTCTGCATATCTGTCATCCATAAAATGAGCCTACTGCTGTTGAAGCTACGCATCCATCTCAAAGGAGTTACCGAACAACCCTCTTTTTCAGGAAATATCTGTCTGGGTGCACTTTAAAATGTTCAGGGATTTTCAACGTGTCCACTGCTGTTTTGTCTCCTGCCTGCAAGTGCCATCTTGCCAGCTCCATTGAGAGTTTGGCTAGAAGAAGGGATGGAGGCTGGCCTAGAAGAGTGCTTGGACAGAGAGAGAGAGACTAAAAGAGCAATTCCAATGAGTTGTGGAAGAAGGGAGACAGACAAAGGAAAGTGAGCTTGCCAAGCAAAGTGGCTGAGGGGATCTCCACCTGCTTGGTGGAGCAGGTGAGGAGACTATCAGAAGAAACAGGGAAGTGGGCAAGCGAAGGCAAAATAGTTATCTAAATACAGTGAATGTTGAAAATAGTACAAATTATCACAGATTATATGGCAAGGTTATTTAAAGTGTGAGTCATCATACAGACTAGTGGTTTGGAACAGTCAGTAAGTAACTGTGTCCTCTTTTTTTTTTTTTTTTGCTTTTCCAAATATGGTAAGCCTCATATAAGACAGACTTACTGAAGATGAATTTTTACTGAACTTCACTGAGGTTCAGTTACATCAGTAAAGGTGGGCTTTCCCATCACTGCATTTCACTGTGGTCAGGGAGTCCATAAAGTGATGCAAATATTAAGTTGTGGTTTAAATATAACACTATGAGTGTCCCCCAATTCTGTTAATCAAACTGCCATTCATCTAGGAAGCCCGGTGGATATACCGAACTAGTCACTCTCTCTCAACCTAATATATTTCACAGGGTTTTTGAGAAGATGAAACTGAATAAGCCCCTGGGTTGTTTGGAGGCAGGACCAGATACTAATATAATATGAAAAATACAAAGTAAGTATCTGCAAAGGAATTTCCCCACATGGATTTTCTTTATCCTCTGGTACATAGACATGGAAATGGAAAACTTGGTTCTTAGACTTTGTTCCTGTAGATCATGAAATCAAGACAGTTTCCCAAAGGTAGTTTTCAGAGGAAAATTTGTGCTTAGATGTCATTCTTAGAAAACAATTATCCTCAAGTTGCTTTTAGAGAAAGCATAATGCAGAATCTGCATTCAAACCTGTTTTGCGTACATGTGTCCTAAGGGGAAATAATCTAAACAATGTCTAGCTGGTTCCTCATAAACATCAGGTAGTCTTTATGAGTTGCTACCTTAGAAGCAAGAGAACTGTATACACAGACTGTTTGTTGTGACTAGACTCATAAGCAGTTTTCTTTATGATATGGTGTGGAGGAGGTTTGACCTCAGGTAAACCTGGATAGCTATAGCCAATATATACAATTTAATGTCAGACTGAGAAGGAGGGAAGGGTCATCTGGCAGGTTCTCCAGCTCTGTTCTCTTGAACATTTCAGTTAGATCTTTGTATAACCTTACATATATCTGATTTTGTTTAAAAAGTAACTTTTCTGAGATCTATGAGATTGCAAGTATGACAAGAAAAGCCACAATTTAGACGCTTGGGCGAATTGGTTTACATGGGAGGATGCAAATATTTTTGCTTTGACAGTAATTGCATACATATGAACACAGGGGTCTTTTTTTTTCTTTTTTTTTGTCCCCAGGAGTTAGCAATGCCCAGGACATAGTCAAGATCTTCACGGCAGGTGAGAACGGACCCCAGCAGATGCACCAATTACGCTTCATACTGTTTACCCGCTTTGGTGACATTGAGGCTAACCTTGGAGTCACCTCCCCCGCTGCCACATTCTCCTTTGTCGTACCACCATTTGTTTTTCAATTTGTCCAAGAGGCCTTGTTCATTCAGTTTTAAAACTGCGAGGTTAACAGCATTTCTTGAAACGATAAAACATATTTTGTAAGAAACTGCACAGCTGTTAAAGATGTTAGAAGGAATGAGGACTTAAAAAGCTCTTTTATCCGCACACTAAATAAACCTCTCATTTGCATATTATAACATCCCTACGAGAAGGAAGAAGCATCCAAGCTTACAAATTTGGGGAGCAAAAAAAAAATAAACAAAAAAAAAATTGTGGCATAGGAATGGCAGCTTTATGGATCAACATTTAAGTAAAGATAATACAAGTTTGTAACCACCTCTCCCCCAGCAATGTGATTATATATTTGCAATATCCAATTTAAATGGCGCACATCTTTTTCATCTTCAGTTTATAACAGAGACTATGGCTTGATTCAATTTCCTTAGCAGCCAGAGGACATTATTGTTCATTGTACAAAATAAAAGTTTCCAATTTTACTTCCCTTGAGTAGAGCACTTCTACACAAGAGAACTAAAATGCAAAACTCTTTATTTTGATGATCTTGTACTAGCATTAAAGTCTGGAGGAAAGGCATGAATTTAGTAGGTAGACAGCTAGCAAAACCACACACACACACACACACACACACACACCTGCTCTGCATCTGTCTATAAGATAGATATACGATGCAAGATTTAGCCATATTTAAAACACTTTTCTACCATATTGATTCAAACAGGGAAGATATAAGGCTCTTTCAGGTGCTTTATTTCATATGGACTATGCCCAGAGCTTTATGCTACATACAGGTGAATTCTTAGGCAGTTGCACTACAAAGCATTCTCCACTGGATTTCTAAGACAGATTATTACATGGAACTTATGATCCAAGTTCTTCAGGTTACCCCTTCCATCAAGTCACTATAGGTTGGTCCTTATGGTCTTTTAGGTCCTGATCTATATTCAAAAGATTATCAAGATACACCAGGGTCTAAGAATCCATTTCTGCTCCAGCACAGAAGATGTGTGTGTCCTCGTTTAGGTATAGGGATCATGTAGCACTATAAAAGCTGTGGTTTTGATCTGTGGCTTGTCCCTGAATGCAAATGCAGAACTACTGGGCTTGTGGAATATGTAGGCTGCTAATCAGACCTTTTTGCACTTTTCCTTCTGTGTATAATGCAGAAGTGTGCAAACTGCCTCAATATAACAGTGACTTGAGACTATTAAGCACTGAGACGATTAAGCACTGAGAATTGTGTTGTTTTGGAAACACAACCAAAGGTGACAAAAGGCTGAAACAGGTGATTGTTGAACCATGTTGTCTGGTGCTGTTCAGTGCCCAGTGCCCCTTGACAACCAGTTATTTAATTAGATGAAAAAGAATCTAGCTTGCCACTGAACATATTGATCATGTAACATAGGGAACTACTCCCCTTTGAATGACGGAGTCATATAGGGCAATGGTTCTCCAACTTTGGTCATCTAAGTATTCTGGGTTACATGATCAATATGCCCTATGTTACATGATCAATATGTCATCTTCAAGAAGCCCCAATCAGCATGGCCAATGGTTAGTAACTCTTGAAGCCAAAGTTCAAAACATCTGCAGGACCAAAGATTGAGAACCACTGATATAGGCACAATCTCCAACATTTCACAGATGAAAACCAGGACACATGTGGCCAAGCAACAGCAAAGCGTGGCCATGAAAGCAAACATTATATTAATGAGGACAAACACACAACCCAGGGCAGGCTGCAGCAGTTTGCGTCTGCCTGAGCCTACTGGGAAGGACAAGACTCCATCTTCACCTCTACCACTCCTCTCCCCACTGAATTAACTGAGTGTGACTTCTGCATTTTGAATTTGGTTTGCAGTAACTGAAGTACACTGGGGATGATGGGGGGAAGAGGGAGGAGGAGAAAGAAAATGGGACATTTGAAGAGCAGCTCAACAAGTGGGATGACAGAGGATTAACTGGGACTGTTCCTACCAAATTGCAACAGGTGTAGAGTGTGTGTAGAGTCTCCAAACCAAGGTATAAAAATACAAATTCAAAGCGATGATTCTAACCTGTTAACAGGTTGGAGAGGTATTAACAAAAATCGTGTTTTGCAGCACTTTTAGTGCCTTTTTGGTAATTTTTAGCAAAAAAAAATCACGGCAAAAATGTAAATGAGGGGGTGATCTGGGGGCTAGCAGGGGTTGTCCTAGGGTTCAGGGTCACATGCCCTCAGGCCCTTACCACACGATGTCACCATCGTGGCATGGCAACTCATTGCTGCTGGTCTGGGATGCGTGCCACCACATAATGTGCTGGTGCTGCTGCCGTCATGTACCCATCTGTCATGATCGCACTGTATATCATTACTGGAAAAAATCCAGTAATGGCCCCCTTTCCTGCAATGACCCCACTGGCTGCATGCATGTGGTAAGGGCAGAAGTGCTATCAAGTGCTTCCTTACGGAATACAACACAGGAAGAGGCAGGCTGCACCATGGAAGGAAGGAGTGTGTCCCTAACGCTACCCATCAACTGACTGGTGCAGTGGGGAGCATTTGGGACCCAATCGCATCCTGGCAATGGCATTGCTGGGATCACGACAGTACAATGCTCTATCATGGCATAGTGTGGTAAGGGCCTCAGACACTATGTTCTGCTCATTCCCACCCTAGTGGAACAGTTATTTTGAAAATAACCATCTTCAGTCTTCAGTGTCCCCCTCTTTTGATGGAGTCAGTCATGATGTCATGGGATAGATTATGCTCTCATCCCCTGAGACAATATTTTTCTTCTTATGCATAATTCTTATGTATAATTTTTGAGCATGTCCCAATTTGGTAGGGTTAGTCTGGATTAATAGTTCTACTTTTTTAGCAGCTTGTATAACGACCCAGTTTCTCTTTCCTCCTCTCACTTTCCCCCTTGGGCCTCAGCTAACTTCCAATTAACTCAGTAGGAAGGAGAAGAATCAGAATGTTGCCCTTTCCAGTAGACTCCAACAAAAACAACTGCTGTGGCCTCTCTTACCTTGACTGTTCTTTCTCATTTATAACCATTGCCATCTTGACCACAACTCTCATGTTGCTTTAGCCACATGCATCCCGGTTTTCATCTGTGAAATGTTGGAGGGTGTACTTATGATGAAAACTCATAATATGTGTCATCACTGGCACCAGGAGGCATCTTTCTGGATTGTCCATTTTGAAAACTTCAGTGCTTGAGCTTTCTTTTTTGCCTTTTGTGTGCATTATTGGTGGATCCTACTCAGATATTTGCCAGCTAATTACTGGGTTTTGAAAACTATCTGTAAGCAGAAGTGACCTGAGCCTAATTTTCATGGCTGTTAAATTTCTATTAGA
The DNA here is from genome assembly GCA_948472985.1 of Iguana delicatissima. NCBI lineage: Eukaryota > Metazoa > Chordata > Lepidosauria > Squamata > Iguanidae > Iguana > Iguana delicatissima. The sequence continues at coordinate 1,899,978 of CAOKZL010000012.1, forward strand.
TAGTGAAGGCAGATAATGTAATTACTTGTCTGCTCCTGGAACTCCAACGACAGAATATAGGCTGAGTGTTAGCGATAACAGCCTGCTCTTTGTGGATAAAGCCTCTGAGGCTACGATTCGCAGGCAGTCTGACAAATGTAATTTTGTACAAGTGCTCTAATTATTGTTTGTGATCAAGAAGGAGAGGAGAAAGAGAAAAATTGGGTCAAAATTGCTCATTTGCCTCCTCTGTTCCAGGAAGCAATTGCTTTTGAACTAGAGATATTTATTATGGATTTCTAATTAAGCATCTGGAAGACAATGCTGCTGTTTCCAGCAACTACCGCAGCCTTGCTGCTCCCCTTGAGTACTATATGGCCAATGAAGTCTGAAGCACTGCTTGAAGGGGTTAAGGAGTTCGGTGTCTCTGTTTCTGTCACACTGAAAGTTAAAATCCTTTTCCGCGGATCACTGTTGCCATTTTATTCTTTACTGTTTTTTCTTTTCAAATCAAGACAAGATACACAGCAAGCACAGGCCGGTTGGCAAAGTGGTTGGAAGGTTTTCGGTGGCTGTTGATTACAGTGATAGTTCTCTTGTACAGAAAAATCTTCAACCTTTTTACTTTAGATTGTAAGCTTTGTGGAGGAAGAGTCCACCCTTCGCTTACCTCATTACAATATTTCTATCTTACTTAATAGGGTGCCATGAATGTAGCACATTGATTAAAGCATTGAACTGGATCTACCTGGAGAGTCAAGTTAAAATCCCTTCTCAGCCATGAGAGTAACCATATAATCCCAGACTAATCACTACTGTCTAAACGATTCTAGACTATTATTCTAATCTAGTCTAGACTATTGTCCAGTCTAACCTACTTTACTGCGTTTTTTAAACAATGGGCAGTGGGGAATAACCACACTACTTATTTATTTATATCCTGCCCTTCTCTCAAATGGGATTCAAGATGACTATGCTATACTACTTTAAGATTCTTGGATGAAGAGTAAGATTTGAGTAAGGAAAACAATGCTAGTAACAGACTTATTGGGTCTTTTAATGGAAACTTTTAATAGACCCCACATTTGATATTCATTACTTCAAGAGCTGCTTTGCAGATGGATCTATGACAATCTATGACAAATATATAGAGAATCATGTTCAATTGTTCTGTGATGGGTCTATCTGTACCCATTCACTAAGGCATGGCACAAATTGGCCAAAATCCAGTCTCTCTGTGGTAAACTACTTGTACCATGTCTTATCTCCATTTAGGTTTTTTTTAAAAAATTTCCTCTTCAGCTGTTTGTTGCATTGGTATATATTGTACTGCTTGATTTTTTTTCTTATTGTTACTTTTTGTTTCATACTTGATTATTATTGAATTTTGCTTGTGAGTAAGTTTTTAGCTGCCTTTAGTGCCTCATACTGAAAGAAAGAGAAAGACAGAGAGCAAAGGAGAGAGAGACAAGGAGAGAGATGGAATAAAAATGTTAATAAATATGCAACCTCCCTTTCCACTCTAACTACTGTACACTTTTATTATTAGATTTAACAGCAAGGTCGTATACATTCTCATTCTTCACACTCATAACCTACTCTTTGCCCAGGAGCTTAAATTTATTTAATTGTTTAGTAATAGATGTATACCCTGCATCAAAAAAAAAAAGAAAGAAAGAAAGAAAAAAGAACACTATCTAGGTGGCTAGCGATAAAAAAGAAGCAGTAACAATCCTCCGTAAAATAATATCCTGTTAAACAGCAGATTTAACAGCAGAGCATGAGATAAGATTATTCTCAAGTAATGGTATCCGTACTTAAGAACAGTGTACAGATTGCTTAATTAAAAAAACAACCAAAAGGATAAGGTACGGATCTGCTGAGTAACCATCCATGAAAGCTTTTATATTAATGATAAAAATCCTTGTGCTTAACATAATGAGGACTGAGCAATTCTTTAGTAAGAAGAAGATATGGATCCACTATGCACATGACACTAAACAAGGGGCCAGAATCATGTGACCTGCAGGCCAGATGAAGGGTTGCCAGATGTGGGTCAGGTGGGCAACCGTGGAAAGCTAGGTGGCTCCAGTAGCCCTCCAGGTGACCTTGGAGGGTTGCATCTCCTCACTGTACCTGCTCCTGCCCCCCTCTATTTTATTGCCCTCAAATTCCCTCTAAAAGATATGGAGGTATGTTCTGAAGCCCTCCTGGAACACAAAAAGGCATTTTGTTGAATTTTCAGAGATTTTTTTTTTTTTTTGGCAAAATTTCATTTTGACCCCTGGGAGAGTCAAGAGGGTCTCCAAGCATGGTGGAAATTCCCCCACACTCACAAGAGATCATTTTTGGGGCATTTTGGAGCAAACAAAATAGACCACAAAAAGAGTCCTAGGGGGCCACATGCAATGAATGAGCTACACTTTGTTCACCCTGTTAGATGGGATGTATTTTGTTTGAAGGCCAGAGAGCTTGCCCCTTAGAGGGGTGGCAGATGTTTTGTTTTTAATAAGAAGGATATATGGACCCACTATATACGTGTGCCTTATTATAAGGCAGTGGTTCTCAACCTGTGGGTCCCCAGATGTTCGTGGACTTCAGCTCCCAGAAGCCCTGAGCATTGACCATAGTGGCTGGGGCTTCTGGGAGCTGAAGTCCACAAACATCTGGGGACCCACAAGTTGAGAACCACTGTTATAAGTGATGTCCTCATTTTGAGGGCTGGAAAGTTTTTCCTTTTGTATAGACATAACAAGATGCAAAAAATCATATATTTTTGGGTGTGGGCCTTTCAAATAGTCAGAAATGTGTGTTTCATGTAATTTATGAATATGGGAGTATGTTAATTTTACAGAAGAGTACATAGCTAAGTTAACTGACACCAATGTATTCAGGTAGAATCAAAGTTGTTAACAGCTACTTCCTGATTGTCAGCAATGCATGCCATGAATTTCATGCCAGGTCCCTTATTGCTATTTTACAAACCTGACAAAACTACCCACATGTGACCCCCCAAGACCATTTTGGTGGGCTCCCAAGACCCCACTGCTGCTTGTAATGTTTTTTTTTTTTTTTGGCAAAACAGTGAAGTGCGCCTTCATTGGGAGTTCTGTCCTCTATAGTAATAGGGAATTTACCCTCCCCCCTCGCAGGGTACAAGTCTCCCCTAAAATAAGGGGTGGTGCCTATACTTTACTTTGTTCCCCCCTCCCCCAAAACTGCTTTACAAATATGCTTGGAATGGTTTCATTGCAGGGGGTGGGCTGGTATGGCCTAGATTGTGTCCATGAAGAGGAATTTGGAAGTATAGTTAGCCCTCCACTTACATGGGGGTTAGAGATATAAAACCCCCACGAAAGTGGGAAAATGCAAATGTAAATAAAAATCACAAATGCTATTTTTTTTTTTTAACCTTGGAATCTCAGGTCCTCCAGTATGATTCTATGGTCCACTTCTGGCAGAAGTGGCCCACAGAATTGGACTGGAAGACCTAGAGATTTCTGGAGAGAGGACATTTTTTCCATGGCAGGGGCAAATAGGGTAAGATTTTTTTTAAACAAATAAATGAAACAAAAACAAAAACCATGAACTATCAAATCCATGAGTGCTGAACCTGCAAAAGTAGAGGGCCCACTGTATTAAACTCTGTCTTTCTTATCTTATCCAAACTTAATAAATTGTGGCTAATCCTAACTATGATTTATTTGAAACAGGCCAACTTCAAATCAGGAATGATGAACCTGACACACATGGTTTAGTCATGCATGACTGTGGCATAGCATTTCCGGCTTCACGGATTTAATTTTCAACATAGAAAATACAGTCTTCTGTCTTTTATGGTTACTGGGCACAGGACTTGCTGATGCTTCGCTATTAGAATTTATGTTATTTTTTTCATTGAATGCCTTTTCCAAGCAAGCCCTGTAGTGTGATCATTGTGTACATTTTTATTCCTTTAAGCTGAATAAATATTCCACTGAGGAATAAAACAGGTGTGCATATAACTGGGATCAATCTATGAAACTGTGATACTGCCAAAATTCAAAGAACTCTTACACATGAGTATCTCAGAGTGCCCAAGACTGTAACTGTGTCTGGAGGGGACATTTGTCAACATGGAACAATTTATATGCAGAAAACTTTTTTTCTTTAGGGATCAGACTGGATTTCTGTGTTGGGTTTCAGACTGAGACAGGTAAGTATATTTAAGTGCTGAGCAAATGGATGGATGCATTTCTGCCCTTTGTTGCAAATGTAGCAAAAACATCTAGTTATATTTTCCTAAAGCCAATGTTTTATTTTACCAAAATATATCCTCTGAAAATTCAGTGGAACAGCTAGGAAACTTGATAGATTTCTTGACAAATAGACCCTTCCATGTCTTAAAACAAACACACGCACACACACACACACACCTCTCCTCTTGAAGGAAAAAAATTACTCACCCTGACCAAAGGACATCCTTAAAGATCAGGAAGAAAAAACTTTTTCCACTTACTTTTTTTTGAGGAAACAGCAACTGGCTGATGACAGTCCTAAAACAGTAATTTTAAAAAAACAAACCCATAAAAACTATTCATGAGAGGGTTATTTAGTAGGGGTTATTAGCCATATCCATAGACAATTTCACAGCACAATAAGGAAAAAAAATGGAAATAAAAAAGGAATGGAAAAGTAAATGAGAAATTTTAAGCGCTTCTCATTGGTCTGAAATTAAGCTTTAATTGGTTACCAGCCTAACCACAGTGCATTCCTTGTTACATCTAGCAGGCCACGTAAAAAACACGTTTGTTTCACACCGCTTCTTTTAATGGCTGTGCAATTAAGATGCAACCCAATGTATCAAAATAAATGGGTGGTCCTTTTATAGCGTTCCTCTGACACAAGATTTAACATTTATCTGTCTGGAAGGTTCTAAAAAATATTTAACTACATATTAGACTAAAAATATTTATGCATTATGTTTATTAAACAGAGATCTCTCAGAAATGTGCAGAGATCTACAGAGCACTTGGAGAATTCAGTTCTGTTTTATGACATAGAACCAATTTATACTCATGATCCCTATTCAAATATTACAAATCTGCATATTCCAAACATGGGAGGGGGGAGTGCACTAATTCTATCTGCTCCTCGTGCATTTCTGTCACTATCTTCACATGGAGACCAACTTCCTGCAGAAAGTCTTTTTTTTATATATAATCATATAATCATAATCAGGAGCTGTAGATTTCTGGCATAGTGGACTGTATGGAGCATCATCCCATGTGAACAATGTTCTCTTCTTTAGAAAGTTACAGTCTCATGAGGAGCATGACAGAAATGCATGAGGAATTGGTGGCACTTGCACGCTTCCCCTTCTTGCCTGTACATTTTACAACAACCAAATAGGACTCTCTTCACTATACACAGAACTTGATACAGAAAATAATAAACATAACAGAAAGCCTCACACTATCTTAAAGACTGACAATTTTTTTTATTATGGTATAAGCTTTTGTGGGTTCCAGCCCACTTCAGCAGGTGCATGGAGTACTCCTTTTGGCATCACATACATGCATGAGCGGGTGGATGAGTGGGATTGTGGTAGTTACAATTACTGGGGGCAGAGGGAACAAAATGCAAAAAGTACAGATCTGTTGGAACAGCTGGTTGCAATTCTTCAAGAGGTTCAGTCCTATCACCTATGACTTGAAACAGGCCCAAGGCTTTATCATACAACCTGTTGTTAGACAGCTCATCAACTGAAAGACTTCAGTGTCACCACCCAACCACTATTTGTTAATGACCACAGTTAAGATGATTATCACTGTTGTACTTCTGTATTTCAATTCCTTCTGACTCCACTCAGCCATTCAAGCAGGTGTATATTAACTTGCTAATAGAAGGGAGCTTCCAAGTGGGCAGCAGTCTGACAGAACTTTTCTCACAAGAACATTTGTTTCAGGTGCTACAGAAGAGTTCACATTTTCTTTGTTCATATTTTCTTGGTGACTTTGCCTGTCCCTTCTTCTGGATACCTAAAATATATTTCTGGTGGTGCTGGACCCTTGTTTGTTACTGACAGAGCTCCCATTCCACTCAGAGCAGCTGTGGGGTGAGTGGCAATAAGTGGATTTGTCTCCCAGCCTGCCCAAATTTGTTTAAGGTCCTAGCAGACTTGCATGGCTGCATCTATGGAAAATGGGAGACAGTAAAATTCATCTAGGACTAAAACTCAGCTTTGTTTATTTGCTTACTTGTTTTTAAAGAGGTGCATTGTAAAGTTCTTAAACAAGTCATTAACTTTGGATCCTTTCCCACTATTCCATCCTGGGGAATCCTTGGTTTGTAGTTTGGTGAGGCAACAGAGCTGTTTGACAGAGAAGCCCAAGTGCCTCACTAAATTACTAATCCTAGGATTCCATAGGATAGAATCCTGGCAGTTAAAGTGGAATCAAAGCACTAGAGCTGTGTAGTGAGAAAGAGCCCTTTGAGCTGAATCCCACTGCATAGTTCCTTTATAACCCCATCAAAAGTTCATGGGAGTTCATATGTAAACATGGACAACCTTGTAAGCCAGAGCTGTTTTATTTCTGCCAAGGTTGAGAAAGCAGGTTCTCTTATTGGAATCAGAAGCTTCCTCAAAACTGAATCAGAAGCTGCTGCACATGTGAAACTAGACTAGTATGCTCATGAGACCTGTTTGATGGGATTATAGTAAGAAAGAGACCTTTCTTTTCCCTTTCCCTTCCTTTTCTGGCAGCACTGACAATAGAATTCCAGAGGGTAGTAATCAAAGTAGCCAAAGATGAATATACACAACAGTGTTTTAACCAATTTTCTAAGGAAGACGTTAGAAGACTTTATATTCTCGGGCTGGCAGAAGGTTTATGAACTTGACCACAAATAAAATGAATGAAGTGAGGAAAAGAGTTTGGTCTTTTTTATCCTGAACAATAAATAAAGTCTTAACATAAATCACAGTCTTCACAGTTGAAGTCAAAATATTTTGCTGTCAAAGACAAAATGGTGCCCCCTCCTTCCCTTCTATTCCATGTATTGAGTGGGTTGGCAGTTTACTCTTACCTCCACAATAACAATGGGACAACATCCATCACCATACCTGAAGGTATCATGCCAAGTCAGTTTTGTCTTCCAGTATCTTGCTGTCACTCCCTCCCCAGCACCTCCTGCCTGTGGTGGCTAGCTCACTTTACCTAGTGACCGGTCAAGACAAAGAGCCAATAAAATGCTTCATGAGGCTCTGATGTGCCCATAACATTTCCTTGTGGACAAAGCAAAACAGCCATAAATTTCAGACACTGGACATGCTTAACATGTGGTTTTGCCATTTTAGAAGCATTTATAGTATTGTTAAGCTGAAGCAGAACGAGCTTTTTGTCCTCATAGTTAGGAAGCTCTGTAAAACTGAATCTGTAACTCAAGTTAACTTGGCTTAAATGAAGGTAAAATAAAATGGGTGTTTCTATAGGAATGGGAAGTTTTGTGGAATTTGAATTTTCATACCATACAAAGTCCATACCAAAATATATGTGCAATTCACAGCTAGAATTTTGTTCAGTATTTACAATGTTGAAAGCCAGATTTATGACACTGATTTTTCAAACTGACATTTACAATTGAATTGAGACTGCCCTCACCCCAACCAAAATACCTCAGAAATTAGGCAGCACCACTAAAATAAGGATTTCCAAGATTCTGGGGAGAGGAGCAGTGAGTGATGAAGCAGCTACTCTTCTCCTGGCACTGAGGTGCTTTCTTAAAAACAATTGTGACAGGACTCTCCAGGATGGATGTGGAATGGATGTTTCTTCACTCACTGCCCTGATCTGTTGTTGTTATTGTTTGCTTTCCAGTTGTTTCCAAATTAAAGTGACCCTAAGGCAAACCTACCACAAGTTTTCTTGGTAAGATTTGTTCAGAGGGAGGGTTCCCTTTGCCTTCCTCTGAAGCTGAGATAATGTGTCTTGCCCAAGGTGAGTTGCCATAACTGAGTGTGGATTCAAAGCTTGGTCTCTCAGAGTCCTAATCCAACACTCAAACAACTACATCATGCTGGCTTTCCCCAACTCCCCAGCACTTTGAAAATCTCTGTGTTGATGGCACCGTCTGGCTTCTAAAGTGAACTTGTTGGGGGCCATCAGGAGATGTAGCTATGAGAATGCAGCCCCACTGTCATAGCTATGTCTCTTTATGTAGGATCTCAACCAATCTTTTGACATTTTTCTCTGGACTGTGCTCGTAGTTATGCTATAATGTGATCCTTTGCTTGCAGGTAAAATTTGCACAATTTGCATTACTTGACCAGTGTTGTTACATCTCGACTTTAAGATATCTTGAAAAAGGAGGCCTGTAGTAACTCCCTGTCCTAGATACCTTAATAATGATGACTGATAGTATGGTATATTGTCCAGCTGAACTCTTTGTCCCAGCCAGAAAATGATATACTTGGATCGTATCCTAATTCAAATAGATGGTATCTATGATTAAGAAGATGAAATAAAACTTTCTGGGGACTTTTAACCACATGTCTTGGAAACTCTCAGAACAATGAGCTGGAATTCCACTGTGATGCATTATATAATTATTTAAAATGATCTCTTATAAAAAAAAACCATGATCCTGTGGATATGAAAAGAAAACAAGATATCAGTTGAAATAGTTCTGATTCTAGTACAGTCAGCCCCCCATGTTTGTGGGTATCATTTTCATAGATTTGATTATTTATGAGTTTATTCAATCCCTGGTCCCCCCACCTCAAACATTTCATTTCTGGTGGAACCTTTCCTCTTGGCAACTCTGATCAGACCATGCAACCCTTTAAAAACCTGTCTCTGGTCTTCCTTTTCCTCCACCAGCTGCTGCCTGGCCACCTAAAGATGGCTCACAGCCCAATTTCTTAGCACCATAAGCTGTCTCCCAGTGTCCCCTCCATACCCAAGGAAAGAGGTGGGCAAGAGAGAGGAATATGGGCCACCACGCTAACCCACTCAGTTTCCCTCTCCCTTCCCTGACCTGGTTTGGATCCCGGATGCCCACTCTTCACACTATGTCTTGACCTCCTTTCCACAGATACACAGACACATTTTGATATTTGTCATTTTCCCACTTTTGTGAGTGTCCTGTGACCCTAATCTTAGCGAATATGGAGGGCCAACTGTAGTTTAATTTCCACTGAAAATTAACAGTATATTCTTATCATTCTTGGAAGACCATCCTGGACTAACAGGATAAATCAGATTTCTCCCTTTAAGGATGGAAAAAAAGATCAGTGGTCCCTCTTAAAAGATGGACCTCAAAGTCTCCTAATTTCAGTAGGTTTCAGTGACTCAAAGTCTCCTAATTTCTAACTGACTCTTAACCTCTCAGAGGTGTAAACAATATTCCTAGGGATCCTTCCACCTCTTCTCTTCCCACCTCCTTGTTCTCTCACTTAGACAAAAAGTGAATGTAGTTTAGTTCAATTGCTTAGCACTTTTACAGACCTTTCCTGTCTTCAGTGGAGTTTTCACAATAAATCTTTAGTTTCTTTGGCTTTTGGTGTATTTACTCTTTAATCAGAATTGCTAGCTGCTGAACACAGGAACTTTTCATCACTCTGACATGGGAAAGAGGTGGATTGGTACATTTTCGCTGGGCATTTATGGGGAGACACTAAAGCCCTCTGTGTTAAAACATGTTTCCCCCTCCACATGGAAGAAATCTATGCCATACCCTTTGCTTGCAACAAGGGACATGTATGTTTGTCTGCACGCACATGTACTTAAGGAAAAAGAACTCTTCTATTACCCTGACTCCTTAATTTTTTTCTACCATGCCAGGCTTGTGCTGGGAGTGCTGAGGACAGGTTGGAGGCTCCAATGGTACAGCAGTCTTGAACCAAAAGGCAGGACTATCTTACAAGCCCACACCTCATAATCTTTGGATGGCATCCTGTTGGGATTTATGTCACTGTCAATCGTCTTATTGTGGTCTTGTGCAACCACCATAGTCCCAGGAGGGGACTGTTACAGCTGCCTCGTGCAGACCACTGCACAGGTGAAGGGAGCAGCATGGCTCTTGTACAGCAGTCACAATACACAACATTATGGCACTGTTTTGGACAGGCTGCCCTTGCATAATAACAGTGGCGTAGGGATGGGGGGGCGAGGGAAGTGGTGTGCCCTGGGCAGCACTTTTTGGGGGGAGCCACCACTACTTGCCTGGCCCACTGTGTGCCGTTGCCCGTCCCCCATTCCTACCAAGCTATGCCCTTGCATAATGAGTTTTAAGATCTATGAGGGAAGGCTTTCTTTCAGTCCTGCTACCACCACAGGCATGTATGGTGAGTACACAAAAAAGAGCCTTCTTGGTCGCTGCTCCAAGGCTGTGGAATAATTTCCCACAGGGAGTTCAATTGGCCCCCTCTCTCCTCTTTTTCTGCTACCAGGACTTTTCCTTATAATGCATGAAGCAGAAGGGGCTTTTAGTACTTTTATCTTTCTCCTCCATGCTTTAATTGTTTTACATTGTTTTAACTAGGTCTCTTTTCTTAACTGAATTGTTGTTTCATTTTTTAAAAATTTCTCTACAAATCAGTTTTTAGCTGTACCCTGGTTTTTTTTTTTACCAAAGGTAGCATTATTAAATTCAATACAGAAAAAAAAATTCAATATAAATAACATTTAAAAAATAACTATAGAATTATAAAAGAAACTTCAATGACCAATCACAAATCACTAATCCCCCATTATCATATCTATTAAATGAATAGTCTAATTCGTTTTCTCAACCCGATATTTCATAACACAATAGAACAACTTAACCAATCACATCATTCTATTTTCCTTCTATACTTATTACTGATATACTCCTCCACCTTACTTTCACACAGTTAGTTAGGTACTCTCATTCATCATTAAATCCATTTAATCTACACAATCATTTCTATCATTTAGCAATGTGGTCAGCTTATCCAGCTGTATTTTGTTTTTTAAATTGCTTGTTAGCCAGCTTGGATCCTGTACAAGGAGAAAGGAAGGGCAGGAATATTAAATAAATGAGTAAGTAAGTAAGTAAATAGTAAAATAAAAAAGAAAGGAGGTGCAACAGCCCCCAACAGAGCCATGGGGCACTGGGATTCCACAATGGAGGTCAGTAGAAATTTGTGGGTGCCATCTACCCATATAGCCTCATCATTATATCATTAGGCATCGCAGGTTATGATGCTGGATCTCAGTGCTTTGCCTTTTAGAATGGTTTCAGACAGGAAAAATGATTGGGCTTAAATAAGAAGGAAGTTGCCCAAAACAATGCTACGATTAGTATTCCTGCATTTTAATAATTAGTATTTCCTGCAAAGCAACAAAGCAAGGGAAATCATTCTTGGATCATGACCTGAAAGTTAAATAGTTGTTCCCATTGTTGCGAATTCTGCCAGCCACAGCTTGAATATATATATATATATATATATAAAAATAAAATATCCAAAAAGTAAAATTTGATTTTGCCATTTTATATGAGGGGTGCCATTTTACTATATCATTGTAAATAATGGGACTTGAACATCCACAAATTTTCATATCCACAGGGCACCCCAGAACCAAACCGCAGCAGATACCAAGGGCCCACTGTAGCTGTGGTGGGGAGATGATGACATTTTTCTTCGAAGAAGAATTATGCTCTTCCAAAAGAATTGTTCCTTCAGTCCCCAAATTTCTAGCACTGCAGTAACTTTAAATTTCAGTCAAGTATTCAGAAATATAGTTTAGGCATCCAAAAAGGGGGGGGGGCAAGCAAAGTGACAAAGAGAATGCAAATACAACAAACATAACTGCTCTAAGTGTGAAGGATTTTCAACATTTTACTCTCTGCAGGCAAGAAATTTGGAGACTGAAGGAAAATTTTATTTGGTAGAAGAGAATTCTTATTTGGGAAGGCAACACCCTCATATCACTGCCCCAACCGCTATAGCTATCCTAAAGAACCCCCAAATGCTCTAAATTGACTTTATAGTTCTTCGCTCAGATGAATCACCCACAAAATTACCAAGGGCCTTATCACACTACACTATTATAGCAATATTGCTCCACTAACTGCCATGGCAATATCACATGGAATGCTGGGATTTGCCGATTAGGGGGAGGTATTTAGAATTCTCAGCCAGAGAGCTCCAGTGCCTCACCAAATGACAAACCCCAGAATTCCACAGGGTGTAGCCAGGGCAGTTAAAGTGGAATAATAGCGCTATATCAGTGTAGTGTAATATGGACACAAGTCAGCCCATGAATAATTGGGCTGCAATGTCTGTCCTATAATTTTCATCATACTTACAAAACCTGTGCAAGATGAGAAACCAGTATTATCGTCTCTGTAGCCCTAAGGGTGGGTGAAAGGTTGAAGCTAAAGGTGGTGTTCCGAAAACCAATTGGTGACTCCACAGAAGAGGCAGAATTTCAACTGGGGAGCTGTGTCTGCTTCCTGGCTATTACACTGTATTCATCTAGCCTTCCTCAGTCTGGTGGCCTCTAGCTGTTTGGACTTTAACTGGGTTCCATCACAGGAGAAATGCTAGAAATATATATATATATATATTCTGACTGGCAGGAGCTGAACTCCAAAATGTCTGGGGAGTACCAGGTGCTAAGCTATCATCAAGATTTTATGATGACACACGACTATGATATCTTGAACTTCAATGAAGAAGATTTAAAAATGGGCACTTCACAACACAGCACAGAAGACATCCAGGCTTAGAAGGTAACCTAAAAGGCTTCACTTTAGAAGAACAAAGGAGTGCTGAACTGAAATTATTCACATACTCTCAGGCCCTTTCCGCACGAGGCGAGTGAATCGCTCTGTGCCGTTGCTCACCGCTTCTTCTTAGCTCGAAACAGTGCAGACTCTCCCTTAAGCCCTTTTGCAGGGCTCCTCCGTTTTGTCCAGGGCAAGTCAGAGCAGTGCGAGGTCTGTAGATCTACGCTGCTCCGGCTGAAAATGGCAGCTTCCTGTTCTTCGTGGGTGTGGACCAACCACTGGCGCTGGCCACGCCCACAGCCTGTCCTCCACTGATCTCAGGCTCGCATTGGTGCGAGCCTGCGCATCTGCAGAAGTAATGAGGAACGCAATGGCGCGTTCCAGAAGATTGAAAGACTGGATTTTCCCGGTCTTCACTTAGTGTGCTGGAGGACCACTTGGGGGCGTCTTGGATCGGACTAAGGTGCAGAACTAAGGTAAATAGTCCGAACCTAGTCCAATCCAAGGTGCGGATGACCTCCATGACAGGATGCCTTGGCTCATTTCAACTTTCTGGTGCGGAAAGGGCCTCAGTTTTCTTTCTTTCTTAAGACTGAAAAATGCCTTCTCTTAATCATTTCTTTTCAGCCTCTCACAAACATTTCAAACAAGTTCAGAATGGCATAGTCTCTTCATAGAGACACTCTCATCACTGATGGCAGGGGTCTATGCACCTAGTCAGATACACAGGTACCTAAGATGGTGGTAATCACAAATGTTTTTATTCCAAGACAATACTATGAACCATTGCAGATGAAAGAATGAACATTAAATTTAATGTAGAGACTACTCCTGCATCTTCAGGCAAAGGGAAATTCCTTCTCTGTGTCAGACTACATTTGAGGGTAATTCCACACATTTTGTAGAGAGGCAAAGCATATTTGTACCACTTAACAAGATGTTGCAGCCACTCAGAATTCCCAGAGCAGTGCACCTATACAAGGCATGTGAATGTGCTTACCGCATCTATTTGTTACAAGTTTAGATGACCATTCAAAACACAGTGGCTGAACTCCTTCACTGAACAAGAGTGTAACTCTTCTCATCCCGGTAGCTCTCAAGCCACTGTGAGAGGAGCTGCTTCTGCTGCTTACTGTTGGGATGGGGAAGAAGGGGTGGTTGCTCAAACAATGAAGAAACATCTGGTCTCAGCTCAGAGGGAGAAGAAATGAAGATGCACTCACAGATAGAATGTACCATCTTTTCCCTTCCCCTGAGAGCCCAGAGCAGCCACATCTTCATCATATGAATTGCTTCCCTGGAACTTGACAGCAATGCATATGAATTGCCACCCCAGGGGTTGACAGTTGGAGGTGGAAGATTTTAGATGGAGTGCAAGGCTCCCTGTATCCTATCCAAAAAGAAATATATAGGCAAGTGTAGTCATATTTAATGCATCTCTATGCCACTGTCCAACTGCCACTCATTAAGTGTGTAACTTAAAAAAAAATCAGTGGTCCTAACTCATATAACAGACATTATAGAGCAGAAAACCATTTGAGTGACTGTAGATTTTACAGGTTTGTGAAGCAGTCTGATGAAGGTACAGAAGTGACTTCTCTGCTTGCAAAAAACACCCTTTCCTCGCTTTAATCATTTGTTAATTTATTAAATTATTTAAATGTAATTTAAATGCCATATAATATAGGCATATGAGAGCCAGCATGATGTAGTGGTTTGACTGTTGGACTAGAACACTGGGAGATCAGGGTTTAAAACCCAGCTTGGCTATGGAAACCCACTGGGTGACCTTGGGAAAGTCATACTCTCTCAGCCTCAGAGGAAGGCAAGGGCAAATCTCTTCTGAATAAGTTTTGCCAAGAAAACATCATGATAGGTTCACCTTTTGTTGTTGTTGTATGCCTTCAAGTTGTTTCCAACTTATGGCAATAATAAGGTAAATCCATCATGGCATTTTCTTGGCAAGATTTCTTTGGGGGAGGGTTGCCTTTACCTTCCTCTGACGTTGAGAGAATGTGTCTTGCCAAAAGTCACCCAGTGGGTTTCTATGGCTGAGCAGGGATTTAAACTCTGATCTTCAGGCTCACTTTAGGGTTGTCATAAATCAGAAATGACTTGAAGGCACACAACAACAATATCCATACAGGAATAGCCTTCAAACTATACCATGTTTTTCTTAATGAGATCTAGGATCCCCAACCCACTCTGTCAGCATACATACATTTCAATACATTTGTTTAGTTAAAAACTAAACAAAATTTGAGACAATCACATATACTTTTAAGATGTTTAATATTATGTAATATATCCCTAAGAATCCTTTTCACAATACAACAAATCTCAGTTTATTCAGCTGTCACTTTTCTATCAGACACCCTCCAACTGTACAAATATCCATAACTCCACATATCTTAAACAAATCCAAGTTCAGTGACCAACAACTGGGAATCAAGTAGCTCATTCTCTTAGGTCAAGGACGGGCAACTCTGGTCCTCTTGATGTTTTTGTCCTATAACTGCTATCAGCCCCAGATGACATACCAAATGGTTAGGGATTCTGGGAGCTAAAGTTGGGGGAAAAAAACACCACAATAAAGGAAGGTTCCAGCTGTTCTCCTGCATCTTAGTAGTCTCTTGGTTGGGACAAGACTACTGTGAGCAGCATTGCTCTCTTTCTTCAGCCTGGCTGACTGTTGCTGCAGTTGAAAGGTAGAATTATTGTCCTCTGGTCCGCCTCATACATGGTTATTTACATCATATTCATATTAAATGTTCCTTCAATGTGAAGGTGCAGACAGCATGAGTATAACTGGGGGGCAGGGATTAAGGGATTGTTGCTCCAGCTAAGAATTCTGTCCCCACCCTCAATTTTCCTTCAATCCCCAAATTTCTACCATTGCAGAGGAGGAAACATTAACTATCACTCCCTGCTAGAACTTTTCTATTTGCTGTGTTCACATTCCCTTGCTAACCTTGCCTGCTCCTTTTCCTTTGGATGCTGAAAAGGTATTTCTAAATGCTTAACTGATGTTTTAAGTTACTGCATTGCTGGAAATTTGAGGGCAAAGAAACATTTCATTTGGGAGGGCAGAATTCTTATTCTGGGGAGCAACATGGTCATTTTGGCTGTCCCTAGAACTATACCCCTGGAGGACATCAAAACCCTTTTCTCTTCTCTCTGAAGGAGAGATCTTTGCTGAGTCCTTGAAAATGCTTTGGAAGCAAGTAACTTCATAGTCACCACACTGATTGCTTCCAATACAGGGTTCTTCACCTGCTTTTAAAACACAAAGGCTCAAACAGGTGATTTTTGTTGCTGTCAGGTCCCAGAGAAAGCTTAGTGATCTCCAACCTTATTCATGCAATCCACCTGTGATTATACCATTATCTTAGCAGGACAAGACCTTAATAAATCCAGAATCCCTGCAGCCCTAGCTTCTGGAAAAAGGCAGAGTATAATGAAACCAATATAATACAGTACAATAGCCATTCATGTTCAAGGCAGAGCGAATTGGGCCACACATTTTAAATGGCAGGTACTACTAAGATTGCTTGAACTTGCCATCATTTTGGGAGCAGCTATATGCTTAAAGGCAAAACATGTAATGGGAAAAGAGAAGAAAGATATTAAGCTTTTGCCATCAATAAAAGCAATATCATAAGCAACTGTCTTTTGGGTGTGGGAATAAGGCATAACACCAGGGGGGATTTAGCTGTCCCACAATGCTAACAAACATCCTACTTTCTTAGTAGTAAACTAGACTCCACAGGAGCCTTCACAAGACAAAACTGTGGCCAATGAAACAATTCCTTGTCAAACGTACAATAAGGTAGCAATCATTTTAGCATTATTAGGACTCTACAAGTGCTCAAAGCCCATCTCTATGTATGAAAAAAGCTTTATGAAATGAAAATTCAATATGGAATAGATTGAACTGACTCTAGGTCTACACAAGATTTGTAGTGTTCTCTCTGTGAGGGAATAGATCTGTTCCTTACCTGCAAAAAAAGATGTGCTATTCATATCACATCTGTGCTCCTTAATTCATCCTCCCTGCGAGCTGGGAAAGGATTATATTGGGCCCAGGGCTCAGCTCAATGAACACTTTTGATCCCCTGAGGATTTGAGCTTGATACATATTAGAATCCTGGTTCAAAGAGAAATAACAGGTGCCTCTCATCTATAGAATGCTGAATATCTTACCATAACATACTGTCAGCACTTTATATGTTGTACTAAAGTTGGGATGCAGTCTCCTGCCTTCTGTTAGCTACCTCTTTTACCTGTGATGAAGACTGGAGAAATTCCTGTTAAAGCAGGAATGAGCAATGTGCACCCTATCGTGCCCCTGAATGTGCCCCCTGAAGCCATTTTATTCCCCTACCCCTTGCCCAACAGAAAAGATATTGTAGTCCAAAAATTTTTCCAGGAGCAGGTGGTTTTGTGTACAAATCCATTGCATCTCCCGAAGCCCTCCCAATATCCAGACTGATGCTTCTTTTTTTTGCCTTGTTTGTGATCCTAGTGGGATCCTCATTTGTGGCCCTAGTGGGATCCATCTTGGAGGCTGGAAATGGACCCATGGATCTTCTGAACTTCCCATCTCTGCATGACAGTAACAAAAAAGCCATGGGCATATGAGAAATCAATGGCCAGAGAGATAGCCATGTTACACTCTGCAGGGAAGAAGACAAACAAACTTGTAATGCTCCCTAACAAATTAGGGATACACTTTCATGAACTTGATTAACAGCAAGTAACCAGGGGGTATCAAAGAAAGTATGAAAACTGAAATCCTGGACTAGCCTCTAGGAACATATTATCATAAACAAACAAAGGGCCTTTTCACACTACACTGTTAGGGTACTATGACTGCAATTGAATTGCCATGGCAACATCCAATAGAAACCTGGAGCCTCTAGATTGGTGTGGCACTAGAAATCTCTGGCAAACGATTCTTAATACCACTCCCTAAACTGCAAATCCCTGGACATTAAAAGGCTGTCAGGACTCCCATCGATGTTTTGTCACCTGAAGTTAAGACAATCAGCCCACTCCAGACCCCCTTTGTGTGCTCTGCCAGAAAGCTATTAACTCACACACCTTCAGAGTGCAAAATAGAGTACTAAAAACCAGCTCCAGCCCAGGTAATTTGCTAGCACTTTGGGCATCACATGGCACTCCAGATTCCCATTCCTCCATACTGCCCTTGAGCTCTTGTTTGAGCCACCCCCTTCGATCTTTTGCTCCAGGACTGGTATACAGCACCCTCTACACCTGAAATCTCTTTCTGTCTTCCTCACTTCTTCTTTCACTAGCCTTGTATAGTTCATGAGACTGCTTGATTTCTTGTGTGTATGTGTCAGTTGATTTCCAATAAAATACCCTGTTTAAACCTTTAAACCTGCAGTTAGTACTGGTATACACAGGTGAAAAGATCCTGCCATTACCGTCCTCTCGCAGGCCTCCTTTGAGCTAATAATTTGCCAAACTCTAAGGAGATGCTGACATTGCTAGAAGACCTAAAGGTCCCCCACCGTTTGGGGTAACACCACCTTTAGTTTCCTTCCTGGGTTTAAGCTCTAAGGAGTGGAAGACAGCTGCTGTTGCATCATTGGAGTAGTTGATGAAGCATCATTATGGAAATTTCTGTAGTTGCTCCCACCCACTTGAGGCTACCCATCACCCATGCCATGCAAGTTTTCAAAGCCCTTCGAAAGAGAAGACAGCCACCAGAAGTTGCTTTGCTAATACTGAAGTTACTCCTGATCTGAAGGCTATCCAGTGATATTGTTTTAACCAACAGCTGAGTATGCTCAGTTAAAAACAATAATAATGATCCATGGAGCTTTCTGGCAGCTTTCGACATTTGATTATGTTTTATATTTTACAAGCAAATGCTCATTGCTTTATTTGTGTAAGAGATGTCAAATGAAGACTTGTATTCTACATAGAGTGTGCAAAGATTAGGCTTGTGTACAGAGAAACATGTATGTAGCTCAAAGATAGGCCAAAAGCATCATAGGACAGAGCCATGATACCAACCCCAACGCAATATCAACACATCTGTGTTTTAATGATGTTTTTAGATATAATTAAATCATAGGCATTAATAGTAGTCATCCATTTGATGGTGCATCATATGGAAAAAGAAATTGTTTTAAGTAGTTGAAAAATATTTAGTAGATGGAGAAGTGAATATGTGCCTTTTAGCAGAATAAGGGGTTAATATGTGACTAAAGGAATGTGCCTGCTAGGAGACTGAAAGAAAGATAAGAAGATGCTTGAAGGACTACATGACAGAAAACCAGCTAGTGTTAAAAGACAACAAGAAGGTAAAGTCGACCTTTGGTAGACCTCCAGCACAGATAAGAAAGTAACTTTTTTGAGAAAGGAAAAAATAAGCAAGGCATGAAGTTCCTGGAAGATTCTTGCATCAGTAGTTTTTAGCCAATTAGAGTGTTAATGTATATTTTTTTTTAGAAGACGAGCGTATTCAGCATTGACCCATTTTTAGAGCAAGAGCTCTGGTTGGTCCAATTGCGCAATTGCAATTATTAAGTAAAGATTCCCCTTTTACTTCACTCAAGATTCTCTTAGTTTCATTGGCACATAGGTCAGGGAGAGGCAGTTTTGCAGCGACACATTTATAAAGAAAGGGGTGAAAGTAATGGAGTATTCTTAGGAAAGTAATGGAGCACTCTTAGGAATAGTGTTGCCTTCCATTCTCTCATCGTCCAGGGCTGCACCAGACCACATAGATGGGAACTATCTCTTTGCTCTGTTTACTTTAGAACAATTTATATGGGGAACATTTAAATGAATGGGACACTATTTTGCAATTTAAGACTCCAGGTATAGTGGGCTGGGTTTGGTTTGAGATCATAGGCAGAAAATGTTACATACACTCCTGCCAATTTGATAGGGACAGTCCTGATTAATCCTCTGTCATCTCACTTTCCTGCTGCTTCTAAAATGTCCCAGTTTCTCTCTCCTCCTTTGACCTCCCTCCTTTATCCTCAGCTTACTTCAGTTGCTGCAAACAGAGTTAAATGTGCAAAAGTAATTTGCACTCAGCCTAATCAGGAAAAGGGCCAGTGTGGAGTAACGATTTGAGCACTGGACCATGATTTCAGGGACCAAGATCTGAATCCTGCTTGCCCATGGAAACCTACCAGGTCACATGCTCTCAGCTTCAGATGCAAATACACACACCCTCTGAACTAATCTTGCCAAAGAAAACCTCATGATAGGTTCACCTTTGGTTGCCAAAGCTCAGAAAGGACTTGAAGGGACACTACCACCATCAGAACAACAACAGTCACAACAACAGCAACAACATATATTTAATTTCCATTATATTCCCTCATTAGTTAAACTATGACCCTATATTAGAAGCATCCTCGGAGATGGAAGGCAGGCAGTCTGAATCATCAAAGAAATGTCATAGCATTGTTTGGGTTCATTTTGAGGGGAAGCACATCCCTGGATTGCTGTCTGCTTTCACTGTAGGCAGCAAATTACGAAGGGAAAATCAGCAAAGCACTACAGGACCAGCAGCTTCCTCCAGAAATATAACAGGTAGCTCCATGTAGTCTAAGTCATGTAACTATAGGAAAAATGAGTTAAGACTTAAGCAGGTAATTACACAAGAGGTGGGATGAGGAATAGGGGTCCGGGACATGGGAGTTTCCAGGTCTGGCCTAGACCACCAGATGATTAAGGGAGATTTAGGGAAATCTCATTAATTACAATGCTGATCATGCATCCTCTCATTACTCCTACCTACTGCTGAATCATTAGATTTCATTAGTTGAATTGATGGTACAATACTGCTATCATATCATGCTTAGCTGACTGATGCCCAGTGCTTTTCATCTTGACTCAAGAAGTGCAATGGATCTTAAGACTGATGCCCTGCCTGTCTACTTCTGCCAACTGACCCTCTGCCTTTGCTCTTTCATGGTACAGTTCTTCAGACATAGAAGTTGGGGATTCTCTAGGTGCTGTGGAAAGATGTCTCAAGACGGCAATTAACAACATCAAACCAAAATCTCCACAAAGCTCCTTGTCTGCAATCTGGCGGGATTAATTCCCTCTTTAGCGTTTACCGTATCTCCAAATTTTATGAAGATGTGTGTGTGTGTGTGTGGGGGGGCAAAACAAAGAAGTCTGGTGTCCCAGTACAAGTCAATGAGGATGGGATGTATTTCTGAATTTGGGGTCTAGACTGAGTTGGGTCTGTACTGATCCATACCAAATCAGTTCAGATCTGAATGGCCAAATCAACATCCTAAACAAATCAGGGACCCCATGGCAAACCCTACCTAATGTCCCCATTATAATTTACCTGAATATTCCTGTATTTAGTATCATTTATTTTCTTGAGATGGTAAAGTGAGATGGTACCCCAGGGATTAGCATAACCTATCTTTCAAGTGCCTTGAAGAGTGGTAAAATTTCATAGATTGCATGTTATTGTTATTTATTTCAGAAGAGACTGTATGTCCAACTATTAAGGATTCAGTAACAGCAGATTTTATGCACCAGCATGACGTGCATTAGAAAATTTTTGAAGTCTCTTTCAGCTGTATGTTTCTGTGATTTGGGTTCCATAATGTTGTACAGATAATAGCTCAGATTCACCTTACTGCAATCTGCAGTTGAAAGAAAAACATAATGCTGCTAGAAGTTCTTTGACTTATATCTGTTTGAGTTTGCAAAAATTGCAGCAGAATCTGTTTGTTTCTTAAGATTTCTTTTGAAATCTTGGCTGAAAAGCAATGGTGCAAGATCAACTTCTGTTTTGCTATTCAGATAACTTGGCAGGAACAAAGATGATATGATAATTAGCCAGCTTGGGTCTCCATCTCTAAGCCCTTTAGCAGCTAAAAGATCATGGGGAATTTAGCAACACTGTCCAGGGAACTGAGTATTGCAATATGGAAATAGTTTCTATTAAAATTCAGTGGCTTTTGTAAAGCAATTTTTTCTAAAGCTCTGGCAGTTGATCTGGTCTTACTAAAAGAAAGGCCAGGTGGTTTTTCTTCTCCTTTTAGCAGACAAAGAAACTACTTTCATTTGAACAAACAAACAAAAGAAACAAACAAACCTGCTCTCAAGATGGAAGGAGTTCACTTAGGTCGATTCTATTGTACTTTCATTTGCACTCAGTGTTCAGGTTTTTTTGTTGGTTATATGACTTTTACCCACTATTTTGGAATGTTAAGTATGGATTCATGGATGTCCCAAATCAAAACTAAAGCACTGTAGAATATTCATCACTTCTTGCCCTTCCAAAAAGAAAAGGAAAGGGATTGCTTTACATCTATAACCAATAGCACTTATTCTCCATCTTTGTTTCCAGAAGCCTCCAAAATGAGTCTTTCCTTTATTAAACAACTACAGAGAGTTGGGTGGTATGTGAGGAGAGTCACTCTGGCTGTTCAAAAGGAGGGCAGACTTCAATTTAAATTTGACGTGAATAGTGCAGCAATGCTCTATGACCTGGGGATCATATTTGCCACTCTGTCAAGGTTTCTATGGTCTACAACTTCTCTCTACTTCATTTTTTTTTAAGGAAGCTTCATTTTCACCCCCTTACTCCACCACCTCTGGAAAGTTTTAGAGCCCTTTCACACTATACACTTTAACTGCCATCATTCTGTCCTATGGAATCCTGGGATTTGCTGTTTAGGGAGGGAGATTCAAAATTCAGAGAACTCTAGGGCATCAACCAAACTGCAAATCCTATAGGATGCAGCCATAGCAGTTAAAGCGGAATCAGAGTGCTGTAACAGTGTAGTGTGAAAGGGCACCCAGATTCAAATCTCCACCTGGCCATGAAACAACTGGGTGATCTCAGACTATCCCTTAGCCAAATCCAGATGATAGGTTTGTTGTGAGGATCAAGAGGGTGAGTGATAAACATATTTATGAGCACCTGGAGTTTCCTCCTTCTTTTTCTGCCTGTAGTTTTTGCCTACCTTCCCATTCCTGATGTTTGTGTGTTGTTCAGTAGGCCATCTCAAGTCCTTTGGAGGAAAGTTAAGATATAAATGTAATATAATGCATATCCATTCTGTACTTCCATCCAACTTTCAATGTTGCCCAAGATCTTCTGAGACCCCAGCATTTCTAATTTCCCCATATTGCTCAGGTTCCACAAGTCTGAGTAGATGTGCATTGCCCTTCAATATAAAAGTGTTCAAGTTATGTGGAAATACATGATCATGACATTAATATAGCATGCAGGTAAAAAACAGATTCATTTCCTGCAAAGTATGGCCATGTTGGTGGATCCTCAGAGGAAATCACTTAGAGAGACAGCTGCACCTGGAAGTACTTTTTAAAATGACAGTTAAGGGGGAAGAGCCATATCTTTTGGAGCCAGATTAGATTGGGCCCCCAACCTTGGTCCAGGCTATTTGAAGGACTCTATCTCCCTTTATGAGTGCATTAGAGCTCTAAGATTATCTGGATGGGCTTTTATCTCTGTCCCATCACCTTCTCAGGTTTGTTTGGTAGGAACAAGGAAGAAGGCTTTCTCAGTGGTTGCTCCCAAACTTTGGAAGTCTCTCTCTTGGGAGACTAGAATGGCTCTCTGCTTGCTCTCCTTCTGTCAGCAAGTTAAAACATTTTTATGAGTGGGGCAGGCTTTACTTGAGCAAGCAAAAAGAAAAAAAAATCAAGAATATTGGATTCTATCTGACAGCAGTCTGACTGCAGAAACCTGTGCAATGAAAAACATTTAATTATCCACTTTTGCTAATCTCCTCAATGGTATTTGTGCCAGTGCGGTGATGTGGTTTGAGCTTTAGACTATCACCTTGGGGACCAGGGTTTGATTCCTCACTCAGCCATGCGAACCCACTGGGAGATCTTGGGCGCATCACATACTCTCAGCCTCAGAAAACCTCATGATAGATTCACCTTAGGGCCATCATAAATCAGAAACAACTTGAAGGCACACAATAACAACAATTTATGCTACTTTTGTCCTGCAATCCAGACGAAGACATACATGCTAAGGCTGTTCCCTTTAATGGTAATATGAATGACTTCTACACATATGATTACAAATTGTGAATCTATATAATGCACCCATAACCATACACATGGATGTTTTCCATACCAGCAGTGAGTCATGGGAACAATCCCAAAGGCAGTGCTATAGTGTTGACCAAATATTCATGTGGACTCATTTTTAGAGGCTAAGAAACATGTGGATGCTTAAGTGTACATTGTAGCAGTTTGCCTCCTTATCAAACAAGCACCTTAGGAATCTTAGGAAACACTGTAAGCTATGAAACCACAGGTCTATCAAGCTCAGTATTTTCAGCACCAGGTAGAAGTACATTGGAGGCCTGCTGGATCTACTGTTTTTCCTTAGGAAACTAAGATTGTATATGGCTTGAGTCCAGACGGTCTGAAAAACCATTATCACCCAATTTGAGTTTTAACATTGTTGGGTTGGCTTTTCTTGGTCCTACAACCATCACAGACACATTTGGTGAGGACATGGGAGACACCCTTCTTGGTGGTTCTTCTCAAACTGTGGAATTATTACCCACAGGAAACTAGGTTGGCCCCATTTCTTCTCTGTTTCCTACAGAAGGTGAAGACCTTTTCGTTTACCTAGGCATCTGAGTGTTAAGCTATCTGCTGCAGAAGTTCTTTTAACTGGGGTATGATGTATTGGGTGTTTTATCATCATTATTATATTCTGATGGCGTTTCAAAAATGGTTTTAAAATTAATGTTTTTAATATGCTTGCTTAGTCGCTTTTTAACATCTGCATTATCCCTTGTATTTTTTTTTAAACTCATATTGTGAGCTGCCTTGGGTCCCATACAGGGAGAAAGACAGGGTATAAATTAAATAAATAAAAATCCACCAACTGGAGCCAGGTGCAAAAAATATACACAGAATTGAAATGTCTGGGATCGGTCTTTTGCTGTGAGTTCTAAACTGAGTTCACAGTCCTCCTCACCAAACTAGTTCCATGTTATCCCTCCCTCTTGCTCCAGCTTTCTTTATTTCAGCTATGTAACTTGGAGGGATTACTTATTTTGTCATTGCAGTTGTTAAACTGTTGAGAATCAGAAACAGTTGGCAATCTACTTTAAATGATTCAGAGAACTACCACTAGACCCCAGTTAACCATCTGCTCACTTTTGTTCTACTGCAACTGGCAGCAGCTCTTCGGGATTTCACACTTGCATCTCTTCTAGCCCTTCCTGGAGATGCTAGGATTTGAACCTAGAACCATTTGGAAGGAACACGTGCTCTAATACTGAGCCATAGCCCTCTCCTAGTAAAGCCGTTAATCTGAGGGAAAATAAAATATAATTAAGTCCTAAGCAAATATTTGGTACTTACTTTCCAGTCTCAATTCAAGGTGCTGGTTTTGACCTTTAAAGCTCTATACTGTCCAGTTCTAGTTTACCTAGGGAATTTGTTGTTGTTGCGTGCTTTCAAATCGTTTCCAAGTTATGGTGATCCTAAGACAAACCTATCAGGTGATTTTCTTGGCAAGATTCATTTAGAGAAGATTTGCCATTGCCTTCTTCTGAGGCTGAGATGACTTGATGAAGGTCACACAGTGGGTTTGAATGGCTAAGCAGGGATTTGAACCCTGGTTTCCCAGAGTCCCAGTCCAACATTGAAACCAGAGTGTAGTTCTACACCTTAGGGAATGCTCTGCCCAAATAAACTTTCTCCCTGCCTTTTGATAACCAAAGACCATGCTTTTTGTCTTCCATACTGTTTCTGAACTGATTTTTGACCACAATTCTGGCACTCAATTACAAACACATTATGTACTTTCAGTCCCCATGGGTGTACTGACACTAAGTAATATTTTCAGATTGATTTTATATTATGTTTACTTTAAGATTCACTTTCATTGTCCTTCAATTTTCATTGCCCTACATACTTTCCTATTTATTATGTGACAGTGTAGTCTGAAAGTCTCTTTGCTATTTATCCCTACACAGAGACGTATACCATTATAAAGTTTGATTACTCCTGAGTATAAGTTTGGAAAGTGAGTCTTTTTTTATTTCCAGACAAAGACACTTCTCAAATTGTCTTAGGTTTCTTCTGGAAAACTTCTGAATTAATAAATAGTGTGCTTGAAAATACTGGGTCGAGCTGAAACATATTGCACATTTTTTTCTGTCTTATTTTGAACATGGAGTTCAATTAATTTTAATGTCTGTTGAATTGTGCCAAACTGTTATGGTAATATTTATTAACTTCTGTTTTATTATTAGCTGTTTTGAGCTGAAGGTGGCTTTAGCAAGAAAAAGACTGCTGAAAAAGAAAAAGAATATGGGGTGAGGAGAGAAGGTTGGCATTGTCTAAGGCAGGGGTGGGCGACTGTGGGAGGTCAGACAGGCATATTGGCACCCCTGGGAGACCTTAGAGGACAAACCTTCCACTGCACCCCCCTGCAAAAAGCCATCCCCCCATATGCACCCAAACATCCTCTAGGGTTGGGGGCATTGTTGCCATGTTTCCACTATACACCAAGATAAGGTTGCCATATTTCACTTCCTCTATTCTGGGAGTGATGTTATGCAAATTGTTCTTGTTATTCTAATTTGCATTCTGTTTGTGAAAACTGAACACAAGAATTGGAGCATCTCCTCTCCCACTATGTTTTATCCTTCATACCATTTGTTACAGTTACTGCTGATCTGTGAGAACCACTATAAAATGATGTTGGATGTGGAACAAGAAGACCCAGGTTCAGATCACTGCTTCTCATGGAATCAACCCTGTGTTTATGGGACACCGCTAGTTTTCAAGAGATTGAGTTTACAGGTCTGGTGTGGGGATAAGCAGGGAGATAGAAATCAAGTAAAATGGGCATACGCATTCCTTGTTGTTGTTGTTGTTGTTGTCGTGTGCCTTCAAGTAATTTTTGACTTATGGCAACCCTAAAGTGAACCTATCACAGGGTTTTCTGGAGCTAAGAGTGTGTGACGTGCCCAAGGTCCCCCTCCATGGGTTTCCATGTCCAAGTGGGGAACTGAATCTTGGTCTTCAGGGTCATAGTTCAATGCTCAAACTACTATATCACAGTGGCTCTCATATGCCTTCCTAGTGCAGTACAAATAATGTATGTGTGTGTGTGTGTGTGTGTGTGTGTGTAGTCACTTCCATCCATTTCTCATCAAATCACTAGTTCTTCCTCCATAGATTTTTCACCAATGGCCAAAAAACTAAGATCCGTGAGAATACCACAGAAAGCCCCCAAGAGCAACTGCCATCTGATTCACAGGACAAGTTGCTGAGGAAAGTAGAAACAAATAGCACTAACTGAAAGGTGGGAGGAGCATGATCTGATTTCCTTCACAGACACAGAATACCATATTTGCCAGTGTATAAGATACACCCATGTATAATACATGCCCCATTTATACACTGACAAATTCTATTTGCTGCGTATAAGACACACCAGCGTATAAGACACATTCCATTTTCAAACAGTATTTTTCAGGGGAAAAAGTGAGTCTTATATGCCAGCAAATACAGTATTTTATTGTAAATAGAAAACTGTCTACTTTAACTGTCTTTCACCTATTTGACTTTTCTTCAAAAAGTACATGATAAACAAGTAATTTATACTAGGATATTTGCGCTCCCATTCAATTATTGTTTGGTAATGCCAGTTAAAGGTAAAGATAAATGTGTGTACTGTACTTTTTACATTTCTCTTCCCTCTCACCTCACTGATTACATCCTCCAACCCCAAACACGTGCATAAAGATTTGCCAATCAAGGCAAATCCCTGTGTGTGATAAAGTGGGCAGCAGTCATAGAATCATAGAATCATAGAGTTGGAAGAGACCCCAGGGGTCATCCAGTCCAACCTCCTGCTATGCAGGAACACCCATCAAAGCATTCCCAACAGATGGCCATCTAGCCTCTGCTTAAAAACCTCCAAAGAAGGAGACTCTACCACACTCTGAGGCAGCATATTCCACTGCTGGACAGCTCAGACCATCAGGAAGTTCTTCCTGAGGTTCAGCTGGAATCTCCTTTCCTGCAGCTTGAATCCATTGCTCCTTGTCCTAGTCTCTGCAGCAGCAGAAAACAAGCCTGCTCCCTCCTCAACATGACATCCCTTCAAATATTTAAACACGGCTATCACATCTTCTCTTAACCTTCTCTTCTGCAGCCTAAACATACTCAGCTCCCTAAGCCGCTTGTCATAGGGCATGGCTTCCAGAGCCTTCACCATTTTGTTCACCCTCTTCTTTATGGTCCATAAATGGTTATGTCAAACATAACTTGTTAGTCTTTAAAGGTGGATACTGTTAGCAAGATAAGGACAAATACTAGATCCTATTGTTTCAGGTTGCAGAGGCTAACATTTTGAAACTTTGGAAAGTACTTCTTGGTGTAGGGAAAAAAATTGTGACAGTGCCAACCCAAAGTGCCAACTACCTCCCCAACCTTAACAACATCTTTGGATTTATCAGCATAATCCTTTCTGTATTCTCATCTTTGCAGCTGCCGTTTTGTTTCCCTGATAGAATTTACACTGTAGAGGTAAACAATATTCCTCTCTTATGCACTTGTAATTTAGTAGGACATATGAGTGAAGAATTCAAATGCTTTCCAGAAAATAAATAACTAAATGTGGAGTTACTTTATCAAAGAAGACTTAAGTATTTTCTTTATCCTTTCTTGGAGCCATTTCTCAAAAATTTGAAGTTTCACAACAAGCACCTACCTTAATAAGTTTTTGTTTGCTTTCTCCCTTTGTCTTTGGCCAACTATTTCTTTCTTCAGAGTCACATCATGAGGAGGCAGAGTGCTGGAACCCTAAGAAGCAGAGTGCTGGAGCAAATGGACTGCACTGTTTCCCTCCTTCTGGGGGACATCTGCTGCTGCCACCTTGTCTCCTTTCTGCAAGGAGGTAATTAGCCTTTCTTGGATTTACCTCCATGCTACCTTCTCTTTTTCTTTCTATCCTGTTGCTGCATCTCCTATCCCCTTCCCTCAGCTTGTGACACCACATTCCCTCCTTTGCACCTTGTCTCTCATCTTGCTCCTTGCTTTCCATCAGTGTGCCTCCCAGTCACGTAGGGACGGGGGGGCTATGGGGGCAGTTTCTCCTGGCGGCAATTTTTTGGGGTTGCTGCGGCTCCTTGCTTGCCTGCCCTATGTGCCATAGCCCCCCCACGGTGTAGCCCTGCCCCAACCATTGTAGCCCCACACCACACACCGTAGCCTTGCCCCCCCGCACCCCCCTCCACACACTCCAAGCTGGCGGCACTGGTGCCTTTTACTCTCTCTGCCCTCCTTCCCCCTCCTTCACTTCACTCTTCCCTTCTACTCTCTCTCCTGCCTCACCTCACACCCTAGCAACGGACCCTTCCTTTGCTCCTTGCATTCCATCACTAGCACTCTCACTCTCCTCTTTCTCCTATTCTTTCCCTTCCTCTCCAATGTGTCCACCCCTTGCTTCTTGCGTACTATTACTTTCACTTCCCACTCTTTCTTACCCTTGCTTGCATCCTCTCAAAATGCCCTTCCCTCACCTCTTGCACTCTGCTGCCTGTGCTGCTTGCACTCCAATCTCTTCTATTCCCTCTCCCACCCTACTTTGTGCCCTTACTGGGCACCCCCTTGCTTCTTGCACTCTGCTGCTCACACTGCTCACTCTCTTCTTCTCCTTCCCTTGTGTCACCTAATGCCCTCGTGGTGTTCCATTCCCTTGCTTCTTGCACTCTATTATTCACACCACTTACTCCCCTGTCTCTCTTACTACCTCACCTGACTTCACGCCCAGTCAGTGCACCCCTCTTTGCTTCTTGCAAAAGCACTTCTTGCTTTTGTTCTCCTCACGTCTGAAATTCCTGGGTGCACTGGTTTCTTGCAAAATAGTCTGTCTGAATAGTGTCTCCACAATTTGTCCCAAATCTTTCCTTTAAAGAGGGCTAGAGATTTACTTTCTTTAAAATGAAAGGGCAAATTATGGTCCAAAGGGGTACCAGGATTGCATGCATATAATTCTGGGAAAACTTGGCTGTCTAAGAAATATGGCAATTCTACCCCTGGACCATTTTAGGCCCATGAGAGGACTTTTCTAAGCAACCAAGAACCAAAAGTGGCTTCCTGTTCACTTCATGTTTTTTTTAAAGGCCCTGAAATGGCCTGGGAGAAAAATGTCCCCATATCCTCTAGAAATATTTTGACTCCCAAGGGACTCTGGAGGTCACAAACTGGCCAATGGATCACCCTTCGTCCACTTCTAGGGCAATTCCCTGATCATTTATAGGAAATAAGGTATGACCTAAACTCAAACTTGATTTAGGAAAAAGAATGGAAATGGGGAGTCTGACTAAGCAGCTTTATTGACGAAGCCCAGGAATTTTGAGGCCTCTGGAAAATTCAGTCCTTTATTCAAGGGTTGTGAATGTGTGATGTTGAAAAAAATGCAGAAAACATGGTGGCAGCGGGGCGAGGGGGAGGAACGGTCAGAACCTGGGTAGGGTAATTGCAAAGCGAAGTGGCTGACAACTGGCAGTTCCTTCTCCTTTGGGATAAATCAAGGATGCACAATCTAGTTTAATAAAAAGTGTTTTAATAAAGTGCTTTGTGACTCTTCTCATAAATGTATGACATAATTAAACATAGCTGATAATCCCTTGACTTTCCTTTTAGAGTGGCCCAGAGTATGGAAATGTCCTAGAGGCCTAGTGTATGGATATGCTAAGTAAATAAGGGCTGGCAGGTGCCTTTGTCATTTAAAACAATGTGAGAAAGTAAAAATGGGTAGATGAAGACCAATTTTTTTAAGCTTATACAAATGATAGAATTCTAACAAATTCTAATAACTTGCAAGTTGATACCATTTACTCAGCAGTACTGAAAAACATTAAAGTTTCAGCTACAACGGAGCAAAATACATCCTTTGCAGAAATACTGTGAAATGCTACTGCACATTACAAAGACTTATTGTTCAGGGAGACTGGCTCCTTCAAACCAACAGGAACACTTCACTGTACACTCATCACTCAAAGAAGAGTAAAGAGCATAAAAATGCTTTCTAACTAGGTTTAAGTGTTTACAATGTTTATAATTAATCAAGTAATTTGGGTTTGCCTGTTCTGCCTGGTGAACATATTATCATCTTAAACAGTAACAAGAAAAAAAAAAGACAATCATCCCTGTAGGAGTTTGGAGAGCTGCATCCTTTGTTACTATCCTTCTCTAAAATTTGGGGGAATTTTTCCTCGCAAACAGCTAGTAGTGTCCTCTCAACCTCTCAGGTGCTGGCTGTTTCTACACTATGAACACTGCACAAATGAAAATTGGGACCAAGTGACATCAGAGCACAGTCAAAATGGCAAGGATATTAATGAGAAAAAACACACAAGCTAGAAGAGGCTACAACAGTTTGCTTTCAGCTGAGCCGATTAAGAAGGGCAAGATTCCTCCCTCTCCTCTCCAATCTCTTGCTGAGTTAATAGAGTGCAAAAATACTTTTGAACTTTGAGCCCAGTTTGCAGCAATTGAAATAAGCTCAGGGCATTTCAGAAGCAGCTGAAAAACTGGAACAGAGGACTGCCCCTGTCAAACTGGGACAGCTGGAGAGTATGGATGAAGCAGGTAATTGAGTGTATAACATATGTGACTTCACATAATACCATTTTGGACCACATTTTTCATCCCCCATTTGGCAGGTCTGGGTACCCTAGGGGGGCACAAAAACAATTTAGAGATGCATGAGGTTTGTGGCATGCACTTTGATTACCTTTGTGTTAAAACCCCATGATGTGCCCCTGTTACAATCACAACAAATTAACAGTCTTTTCTACCTCCTCTGAAAGAGTTTGTCTTCTTTTCAAATTTGTTGTTAGTGATAAAGATCCTCAATAGAAAACCACTATGAAACTGAATAGAGAAAAAAAGGAGTAATAGCAAACACAAATTATACCTAAAACCACTGCAGAAACAATGGTTAACCCTAATCAATTCATTGTTTTACCTCAATGTCCTAGAGCAATGGTTCTCAACCTGTGGGTCCCCAGATGTTCATGGACTTCAGCTCCCAGAAGCCCTGAGCATTGACCATAGTGGCTGGGGCTTCTGGGAGCTGAAGTCCATGAACATCTGGAGACCCACAGGTTGAGAACCACTGTCCTAGAGCATATGTGTCAAATACAAGGCCCACAGGCTGAATCTGGCCCACTAGGCCATTTCATGTAGCCTTTGCACCTCTCCTGCAGCTGCAGTGCTCCCCCTGCCTGGCAAGACTGATCTCCACATTGCAGCGCCCTGGCTGCTGGTATTCTGAAGAGAGGCCCAGCAGCCACTTCTGACTGCTCCTCTGTCCAAGTCTTGCCATCAGAGCGTTGCTGCAGGTTACCATGACAACGCTTCACGTGGCTTACAAGAGTTAGATAGAGGAACAGTCAGAAGTAGAAGTAGATTGTGAGTTCTGGCTGCTGGGCCTTTCTTCAGAATAGTGGCAGCCGGGGGCTCACAATGGGGTCGGGCTCACCAGGTACAGAGAGGGCCTGGGGGCAGAAAGAGGCACAGAGAGGGTCTCAACTGGAACCAAAAAGTTAAACAAAGTTAATATAATAAACAGTGCTTGGTAATATTTATCTGATAATTAAAAAAATAACTTTCTGTTTTCAAAACACATTTTTCAATAAATTGTCCAATAGTAGTACACTTAAATATCCACTTGCCATTATTTTTCCTAGGCTTCTAGTTTTAGAGCTCGTTATTACTAAAACCAGTAATAATTGAATGCAGAAGCAATTATTTAATATGATAAAAGAGTAGATACATTTATACAGTCTTACAGATACAACTGGTCCTTTGAGGACAACCATAATGCTGATGGGGCCCAAGAAGAAATTTAGCTTGTTCTAGAGGAAAATGTTCTGGATATATTATGCTATAACCAACCTATTCCTGATTTGTCATGAGAGACTGGGATCTACAACAGAAAAAGACACACTCTCTGCCGTCACTATCAATATTTTTGACATAGCTGAAATGGATAGCTTATCTGATTCACTTTATAAAAAAAATTGTGGATTGTGAAAGAGCTTGGGCCTCTATGGCTGACATCCTAGATGACGTCCGCAGTTCCGTGCCTTCCTATCCCAGCCAGCTGCTTAACCCTGTGGGCTACTTGTAAAGCTATTAAATGACCATGGAGTGGTCAAACAGGGAGGGAGGGCAGTGACTAGGCAGCAGGAACTGCCTTTCATCTCTGCTGCAGTTTGCTACACTGCGTACAATGAACTTGTTCCATGGCCTCTACCTCTAGCAAACTGCAGCAGGGACAAGACGCAGTCCCTGCTGCCAAGTTGCCTCCTTCCCTTCCCCATAACAGAAGCTTTGTGGGTCTTAGCAGCTGCTAGGGAGGGTGGTTTTGAATGCAGCTCAAGAAGCCAAAGAATAGCTCCTTATACCTCATTTATACATGCACACTAAATGTGCATATGCCATTAACAGGCCTATATCTGTTTTAGACAGTAGACAAGGAAGATATTCATTAAATAAAGCAGTCCTTTGAGTCTGTCAAACAAGTTGTAAAATTGCCACAGTGATCAAACCAGCTCAACAATGGCTCAAAATGTTTAAACGCAACTGCACAACAAAGGCTGTAGTTATGTGGCTTAAACCCCCCCCCATTTTAAATGAGTTATCAAGAAGCATGAAACATCATTGGAGGGATGGTCAACATCTTAGATGGGGTAATATATTGCACATACATAACTATGATATATCTTCTATCTAACTCCTCCAACCCACCTTTTGTCTGCTGTAGCACACTGCAACATGGCCATTTCCTGGCCAGGGCAGAGTAGAAGAAGCAATGAAGAAGCACCCAGCTATTTTCTTATACCTGGATGCATAGCAGTGACATCATCCTCAGGGACCTCTGGAGGATCACCAGAAGGTCACAGAGATTGCCCAATGTTGATTATCCAGCTTTAGGAAAATAGTTGGATGTGTTCTTGCTGCTACCTACTGGCCAGAAAATGGCCATGTTGGGAGGGTGCAGCAGAGAAAAGTGGGGCTTGATGGGGGGATTTTGGTCATTGCATGATTGGTACAGAATTCCAACCTCTCCAAGGACCAAAAAAATAAAAAAATTGAGTTATAATGGCATAAGCTGTACCTACACCATTTTAATTCACAAACTGGATGTAAGCCTCTATTTCTTAAAATGAAAAAAATGTACAACCACTACCACATCAGTCTTAGGGCTTGACCATATATGAAACTAGGAAAGCTATAACTAGAGCTCATGTTCTTTTTATGACTTCAAAACAACTTTCTGGCAGGGCCTCTGAAACAAAACTGGGAATAGCACTGGGATATTTAACCTTTCCTCTGTGTTGTTTCTTTTCACCAAATAACTTAAGCTGCTATTTCCCCTGTAGCAGAAAATAAGCTGTTACCAATATCCCTCCCATTCCAAGGCAAATAGCAGCTTCAGGGGATGTGGTTTGCAGTAGAAAAACAGCAAGGAGAAAGAACTCATTTTGATCCAAATTCTCCCCTTAGCTACTGTGTACAACAATGTGTGTGTGTGTGGGGAAACCTGGATTCATTAACCACTAAAGCTGATGTGGAATAAGCTCTATTCAGGTGTCATTTAAGGGGTGCTAAGTCAAAACCTGATGAATGAATCATGCTGGCATTGTTTCCTCTCTTATGCACCATCACTCTTCTTAGGTGATGAATGATGCTGTACATGGAGGTACTCCACAAAACCAAGACTCCTAAAACAATTGTGTGGAGAAAGTCTATGCATAGTAGAGGCTCACCTCTTCACACTTCACACTCTCCATATGAGAAGAATAGAATTCACAAGGGAGAGGCAAGGCTCTTACACTGCCCTATTTAACTACACTTTCTTATCAGTCAAAACTCATGAAGTAACACCTAGATAGCCCTACCAACGTCCAGCAAAAGTAAAATGGAGTGGAAAAAAACCATAGAAGACTAGCTATAAACATAGAAAATATTTTCAATTTCTCACTCCTCTTTTGCTGATATGAATGAACCACAACTGAAAGGCATGCTGAAAATTATTACTAAGTACTGGTTGAATAAGGCTAACTGGAGAGTCTGAAAACAATAAGGATCAGGAAGGAATGAAAGATCAATCATTTGCATTACTTATGTACAAAGAAGGCAACCATGAGTGACCTTAGATGCAAGCTGTGATTTGTAAACACGCAACAGCTCTTCTCAGATTGGCTTGGAAATAGGCCAACTGAATGGACATTCTAAACTGAATGGGCAGACATGATGACCTATGTTCCAGCGGGAGCAGATATTGTATTATGTGAAACGCAGAAGAAAGATACAGGGAGGGCCCACTCCCACACTTCTGGTGGTAGAACTGGAATTCTAGCAAAAGCATGCAATGTAATGTTCTTTGCATTTGGATGAATCTTGAACCATAGAAGTAGCTGGGTTAAGTCTCTTGCAGTATTTTTTTTTAAAAAGCAGGGGGTGGAGAATATTGCAGCACTTTTAAGACTAACTGTTTTTTTCTTTTTGCATGAGCTTTTGTAGCTATAAACCCACTTCTCTGGATGTAATATGACGCAGTATTAAGACCTCAGGTATAAAGCATATTTATACAGTTCTGGGAATGGATAGAATGTAATAGATCATGGATAGAATGTAAGAGGGCAAGGGTCATGATCTGCATCTTTCTGGATGCTGTTACATTCTATCCCACTCCCAGGACTACATAAACGTGCTTTATATCACTCAGTATTGCATCTGAAGAAGTAGGTTGGGGATTTTCTTTTCCTGCAGTCCTCTTCCTTCCACACCCTTACATGGCAGCAACAGTGTCAACTGGAGGAAAGGAGAGTTCTCTTCCTCACTTTTTACTTCCCTTGCACATTTGACACTGCTATGGAATGTTATGGAATAAGAAAGTAAGGAACAGAGGAGAGAAATGCAACACCAGCGAGGAAAGGCAGAGGTGTTGTCATTACCTTCAAGGCCAATGCAGCTACTACATAAAGGAGATTTGGGTTGACCTGACACATGGAGGATTCACAGACTTGGGCTGCAAATAACAAATCAATATTAAAATCTTGCCAAGTAGTGGTGTTGGGAGATAAGTGTTTCCAAGCATTTCCCATTTTTGCCCTTAATGATTGGTCCCAATTTGAACCAATTATGGAGAAGTTTACCCATCTTAGCCTGGAAGAAGTAGCCAAAGAAGTGCAGCTAGTCAAGGAAATAGGTACTATGTTATATTTTTGCTTTAAGTAGATCTTAATGAGACATGCATGGATAAGACATAGGCCTGAACACATGGGGGGGGTGCAAGCTTGTTGGTGATATGGTCATGAATGTAAGCTCTATTTCCCAGACATCTCCATGCCTCTGGATCTACACTAAGCACTTGTGCATTGAGTATGAAGGTCTGAAGAGGGCTCTATAAACATGATCAGGCAAACACAATTACAGAGTTCCTGTGATGGGAAATCTTGTTCATGGGCCCTCTGTAAACGCATTCAGTCAAAGGTGGTTGCAAAGCCCTCAGAAGATCTTTGTACAAAGCACTGCCAGGTGCATGTGCATGCATGACCTTATCACTCACTTAGCTTTCCATGCCTCTAGGTCAGTGGTTCTCAACCTGTGGGTCCCCAGATGTTTGTGGACTTCAGCTCCCAGAAGCCCTGAGCATTGACCATAGTGGCTGGGGCTTCTGGGAGCTGAAGTCCATGAACATCTGGGGAGAACCACTGTTCTAGGTGAACACTTGCATATAGTTAGCAACATCCTTAAGGTAACATCATGGATGGCATGCTGTCAATGACATGTGCTAGAGTATGTTTTCTTTCGGTCATTGCAGAAGGAGGAATTCTACAAGCTTGAGCAGCAAATCTCACCCGCTCAAAGCTCACCTGTTTCTTGCAGGTATGTCCTTCTATGACCATTTAAGAGCCAGTGGACAGGAGAGGGCTGTGGAGGAGCATTCTGCTATGGATAGACAGGACAAAGAACAACAAAGACATTCTCCAGGAATTCCTGAAGGTCCTTTAGAGCTCCTAGAGGATGATATTTTCCTTGTGCATCCAGCTATATCAACATAGTTAGCTTCTCCTCTGCTCCCTCTGTTCCCCACCAGTCACTAAATGATTATGGAGGGGGTTTACCTCCCTCAAGAGACAAGTGAGACCAGTGGTAGGTGGGAAGAGAAATAGGACATAGTTCCACCTGCGTAGAACTATATGCTCTCTCTTCTCTATAAATAAGGACATTCCACGCTGAGGTGGCTGGGCATGTTACGGACAGATGTCATTTCACATTTTCCCTTTAGCTCTCCACTGCGTAAAATGACGCGTCTGAATCTTTTACTGAAATGATAAAATAGACACAACATTTTTGTGCAACTTCAAGGTCTTCAAAGCTGCCACTATTTTCATTCTTCAATAGCATTTATGAGTTAATTCATGAAACTATCACAGGTTTAAGTACAAATCTAATATTTTATCAGTGATGTTCTATCTGCAACTCAAACTGATTTGTATACAAAGATAAAGATATGAAGTGTAATCCTAAGAATGTTTACTCTCATATATTTTTTATTGGGGCTTATTCTTAGGTAAGCGTGTATAAAAGTCTCAACTAAGGTTGCAAGGCAATACTCACGCACTTCTAAGTCACAATGGACTTCTGAATAAAAAGTCATAGGACTGGACTACACAACTCTTAAAAGTAATACGGGTATAACTTTACGTCCTAGATTTAGATATATTTATGTAGCAATGGGTTGTTTTGAAGTCAGTACTTCAGTGGTAATGTGGAAATAAAAAAAAATGGCACGATTTTAGAATTCTGTATAAATAAGATGGTGCTTCAGTAATGAAAACATAATTTTTGCTTCCATAATGAAAATCATAAGGCATATCTGAAGCAAAGGTGGCATCGGCAGTTTCTTACCTAATATCTGGAAATACAAAAATATGATGGCTTAAGGTATTGGTATTAAGGAATTTGGTAAACGAAAGGCCAATGACCCTGAACATCCAGTATTTATCTTTCAGTCTTGAGAAAACTTGGAAGCAGTGCTCAACCAGTTTGGTTTTTATATGGCCTTGATAGACATATACACCAATTGTAACTGTTAAATGGACTTTGTTATCAGCAATGGTTACCTCCTTGTAGATCGAAAGTATGAAATGGGAAAAGGAAAAAAATAACATACCATGTCCACAGAACAACACAAAAAGTACTAGATCAGGGGCATCAGGGAAGGTGGAATACTATAACAACACATGTTATATTGTTATACTATTCCACCCACCTTAATGAAGAACCCTTTGGTGTGGCTACGCCATAGCCTTTCGAATCCAGATTTCCTCCCACTTTCATGGTGTCACATGGCTTTCGCTGCTCAATGTATTCATTCATGGTGGACTCCAGGAGGAAGGCAAACTTGCCCTTGGATTTGCGAACACGGGCAACTCCCTCAGCCGTAGTCCTAGCGAACACTGATGGGTCTGTTGTGCTCATGTATGCCCACATCTTTTCATACACTGCTATTTTAGATCTCTGAAGAAAATTAAAAGGAGAATAGATATAACAAAGGGAAGAGATTACCACAAAAAAAAACAGGCTTAATAGTATAATATATCAGGAGTCAGGTTTACCGATTGTTCCACTATAGGAAATGGATATCTTTTGATGCTTTCATAGGAAGATGCTGAAATCCTGACATGGCTTACCACTTCATGTAATTGTTTAGCTCACTGTTCTAGGTGCAGTCTTGTTACAGTCATTTCAAGAAAGAATCCACAGCAAACAGAACAACTTAATGAAAACAATGCAATTTAGATTGCAGAGTTAGTGGAAGAAAAAAATGTAATGTGGCTTTTGAATATAATGGAACATAGGCTTCAAAACACTCAGCTATCTTTGCACTTGGCTGTTGCACAGGCTGTACAGCTTCCCTATGTGAAGTCTCTCTTATCTCTGGATCATTCATCATCAGCCCCAAGGGCAAGTAGATAATCAAATCCAGAGTAATTCATTTTATTTATTTAGAAGATATATGGGGTGCTTTACAAAGGAAATTTTCCCAAGGTAAAATTTAAAATTAAATTTGTAAAACAAAATAAAACAATGAAACAATAATAAGAATAAAATTGCAAAATTTAACCATTGAGTCTAATTAGCAAACTGTGTCTAAAGCTATTCTATCATTTCCTGAATTACAGACCAAACTGAAAAGGAAAGTATTTTGAAGGGTTTTTATCACAGGACTTAGTGGACATCTATTGGAAAAAAAATTCACAAGCGGGAGGTAAGTCATGAAGAAATTCCCTATTTTTGCACCTACCAGACTTATTGCTCTGGGACCACACAAACAAAGACTCCAATGGTGATCTCAGACTCAAAATAAAGTCCAATTTCAGAGTTGATCAGCCCTGCTTATGTTTTTAGAACAAATAAAAGGGCCAGCAGATAGCTGAAGATCAATACATATAGTAACATATAGGAATGTAGGCTGGAATTCTATATGGCCTTTTATGTAATGTAACTTTGCATACAGCTAAGTAAGTAGCAGAGGCACTAAGAAACCCAGCTTCTGAATTGTGAAACTGCATATTGGGACACCAGCAAGAGTGCCTGACGTGCATTAGTGCCCAGTGCTCACTGGAACCAATGCAATGCACATAAGGAGAGATTTGATGTGCCTTGGGACCAACGGGCACCTGTCCTGTTGTGCATTGGGCACCAATGTGCATCAGGCAGTATGCTGGCTCTGTTAAGTAGTAATGTAACAGCAGCCCTGTACTGAATGCAGATGTAGTACAACCATGCAATTCTAATTCCCACATACGGAAGCCCACCTTACAAAGACACAACACTCTAGCAGGATTCTGACCTTTATTTTTTATTTTTATGTATGTGTGTATCTGTGTACTATTTTCCTGTTCAAAAAATGCCATTTTCTGTGCAAAAGCTTTAATTTTAATTTTGTGCAGAACTCAAGAACAAAATTCAAGTACACAATTCAAGAACAGAATTGAGAAAGAATTACAGTTGGAATCCTATTGGGACATCTGAGTCTTTATAAGTGGACTCATGTCTGTGGGAAGTAGAATTGTGCAGTTGCACAATGTCCATATCCAGTAGAAGGCTGATGTTATATTACTATGTAGCAGAGCTGCCAAAGTGGCTGTTGTGCATTGGTGCCCAATAGACAGTGGAGCCCATGTACAAAAAGACAGATGTGCATTGGTTCCAATGCGCATCACATCAGTCCTGATGCACATCATATTGGTCCCAAAGAGTACCAGGGCACCAATGTGCATTGGGCACTCTTGCCCATGTCTCAAAACATATCTTTGAAATACAATAACCAGGTTTATTAGTGTCTCTGTTATTTAGCTAGGTATACTCAAAGTTACATTACATAAAAGGTCATTCCAGCCTACATAAAAATAGAAAATAGAGATTATGTGAAAAACTGGTAAGGTGGAGATAGGAAAGGAGCATTATGGGGAGAAGCCTTTGGGTTGATGGAAAGTATGGAGGAAAACCACATCCCCACTACAGGGTTATCCCACCACACATGGGAGAAAAGAGAACAGATTGGGCATAGCACTTAAATCCACTAGAATCAGCAAGAAACAAGGGTCAAAACACCAGTATCTTTTGGGCACAACTGGATGTGGGAAGAGAAGCAACTGTTACAAGGTGTTATAATATGTGAAGTCCTAAAATAAAATGCCTTGACATTTTCTGGAAATACGGAGTAGTCTGGAGGAGATGTAAAATATCTGAGAGTTTAACCATAACTGACTAAACTTTTATTGATTTTAGTAGATCTGTTCTAAGTTCCATGACTGAATCTGGATCCAACCCATTGTCTAATGGGTTTGAAAAACTTTCAGTTAACTATGTTGCATTCATATTTGAGACAGGAAGCCAAGTGTGACTCTGGGCACAAACCAGTCAAAACAAATTGTTAACAATTTGTTAAGTCTACTGATTTCAGTGAGAGATATTTACAATGTAATCCTTTTTGGATTAAGTCCCATTTAGTTTAATGGGGTTTACTCCCACTTAATCAGGTACAGGACTGCAGGCTTAACCACTTGCTTAATTATCCAACTGAAATCAAAAGGACTTGGGAGTGCTTAAATTTCACTGGGTTGCACCTGGTGTTCTCCGTTTAACAGCAATGAACAATCCAGCCCAAGTTAAACACTTTCAAGTCTCAATGGGCCAGAAATAAACACATGCTTAAAATACCCACTGCCATCAATAGGACATAAGAATCCACAGTAGCAGCTGTTGCCAAGCTGCTAGAAGAAGTTTTTTTTTTACATCTCTGTAGCAAAGCAAACAAAATTAAAACAATGTGCACAGAAAGCTTCACAAAACAAATGTGGGTGGTAAAGCTACTGGAATAATACTACTCCTCATAGCCATGTATTAATAAAGCAGTGACACCACATAATATTTTTACACATCTTTTCACTAAAGAAAGCCTGCAGCAAAACCTATAAGCAGAAGCCAAGCTCAGACCACCATAAGTCTGTCAGAAAACTCCACTTTGCCTTAGTGCTGTTGCTTGTAATGAACCAGGAGAGTAGTGCTATTTTAATTACCTCTGATTCTACAGTCGCTTAGGGCAGTGCCTAGCCTCATGTGTCAAGATCAATACATTTACCACAAATAAAATGATTGCAAATGCCAACGAGTGCTACTAGAGTTTAAAAAAATGGAACATCAATATTGCATGAGCTAGAAGCCGCAAATCTGGTTATCCTTAACACACAATTATTCTGATGGCATTCATAATGCTTTCTGTGTAGGATAGGAATACCATGTCCCAGTAGGCATGCCAACTTACTCTGAAGAATTCTTTTGTTGACCCCGAGTCCAGCGTTCCATATGCAATCTCAGTTTGTTTGGCAAGGTCTTCTGCACTTTCTATGGGCGAGACCATTCGCTCAACAGTCAAGAAAGCAGCAAGATTAGCGGTGTATGATGAAATAATGATGAGTGTGAAGAACCACCACACACCTCCAACTATGCGACCTGAGAGGGATCTAAACATGAATAAGATAATGCATATTTTCCTATCTTTTGTGTCAAGGAGAGAAAGAGAAAGAGAGACAGCAAGAAATACTGGTATTACAGGAAATTTATTAACCAGGCAATAGAAAGTGGGGGGGAGACAGAACACGTTCAGTATTCTGCTTAGTATGACTTTATCCAGTGCTCAGCCCAAGTTACAGTGTGGCTTATGAATAAAAGAATAATAGACACTAAACAAATTATAGGGCCTTTGCACATTACATTGTTATAGTGCTATTGTTCCACTTTCAACATCCTGTGGTGTTTTGGGGTTTGTAGTTTACTGAAGCCAACGAGCTCTCTGGCTGAGAATTCTAAAGGTCCCTCCCTAAACTGGAAACCCCAGAATTCCACAGGATGTTGAAAGTGGAATTATAGCACTATAGCAGTGTAGTGTGGAAATAGCCATAGTCCTTAAAAGAAGAAGCCACTGCAACAATGACACAGTTTTCTAACTGTGTTCTGGAGAATCCTAGAATTCTCTGAGAGCTTATTGGTGAGAAGATCAATTAAAGCAAGAAGGGTCCACTGAAAAGACAGCTTGCCCTCTACTCCTGATGTTCCACTTAAAATGGAGCCTTAGGGAGTGGATGTTCTCTGTACTGGGTAACAGTGACCCCCTCCACCAAAATCTGCCCTCAGTTGAGCTGAGACTTTGCTATATTATATGCCTTGGAATTCTGGGCAACCTTATCAGGATTCTTCACCAAATATGTTGATGCAGAAAGGTTTCCATGAAGGTAGATTTTTTATTTATTTTTTTTGTAAAAAAATCCCCACACCTAAACTATGTCACCCCAAGTTTTCTAATAATACTTTTTCATCTTCTTATCCTCATGTATTTAGGTACAACCCAGTGTGATGGAAAGTTACAAGAACACCATAAAAAAAGATTTCTAACTAAATACATTTGTGTAGGGAAAGCCTGACCCACGGACCATATAGTACCCTCAACCTTTGTTTTGTTGCTCCTGTGGCCCCCTTGGACATCACCCGAGCCTCCAACACCAAGACTTTTTCAAAAAGATTCGGAAGGCAATAATTTAACCTAAATGCTCAAAAATGGTTCAAAACAGTGACAAAATGTACTAATTCAGCTCTACCTTGACCCCAAAACACAAAGAAGCACAAAAATTGGGGAAAAAATAGCTGTACATGCAAGAGGATCTGTTTCTGCATGACAGTGTGGCCTGTCAGGGTCCAGTATGACTATTTGAAAAACGGCACCTGCCACCACACAATTGCTCACCACAACTTTAAAGGAAGCAAAAACTGGAGAGCACCCAATAAAATATGCAGAGAAAAATGGAGGCATGTCTCAATGTGCTCAATTGATTAATGATTTATTGTTTTTAAAAAAGCCCAACATATTTCACCCTTCTTTGGGGGCTATGTGCAATGTAATTTCAGAAATTTTTGGATCAGAAGTGCTGATATAATTTAATGGACAAAAAGAAACCAGTACTCTAAAGGCCCCAGATCCATTCTTACCTTAGAAGCTAAGTAGGATCTGCCCTGGTTAGTAGTTGAATGGGAGATTGTTGACAACACAAGGTAATGTAGGCTATATTTCAGAGGAAGGAACTGGCAAAACTACTTCTAAGGACTCCTTGTCTAAGAAAATCCTATGAAATTCATGGGGTCATCATGAGTTGGCAGGTACTTAAAGGCACACACAAATATACACATACATATCAATCAAGTGAGCACCTTGAGATATATCTCTGGTTTCTTCCACCTACCACTAGTTAAAGCAAATTATACACACTGAATGTTAGCATGAATTCAAACAATGAACCTGTCCCTTCTTTATTCATCAAGTTATCTGTGCTACTAGTTATTTGACAAATGATGGTCCCTCTCTGTCTTTTCCTGCCAACTGTTTCAGACCAGTCTTGAGAAAATATCTGAAAATCTGTTTGCTCCTTAACAAATTCAGCTGGTCCATCTCTCCCCCTGTTTCTGGTTTCTGAAATTATGTTCTTCAGCTAGACAGTGAAGATCTTCAGTAGGAGTGGAAGGAGTGCTGTGGAGGTGGTGATGACAGTGAGAGAAAGGAGAGGAGAGTATGAGGAGCATAGATGAGGGTGAGTTAAAATTTAGGAGTATCTGTGAGAGGTAATGAATATTTTGCTCTCCTGAAGATTTGTCAGTGAAGCACAGAATAAATAGTGCTTTTGTTTTGATATTACAGTTTGATAAAAATACTGTGCGAACATTGTTTAGCTACAAACAGAGCTCAGCTGAAAGAGGGAGCTGATAATAGTAGCATTTTCATATCTCCCTCTTACTAAGTTTTGGAGGAAATGACAATCCAACAATGTCTGTGTGGGAGACTTTGTGTGGGGGACTAGTAGTTGCCCAAATTGAGAGGAAGTTAACTGTAGTTAAATCCCTTCAAAACCGAGAGTTCTTTGGGCCTTCACATAAATAGTGCTTTGGCTCCAATAGACAGATAAAAATAGTAAGCTTATTTTGATTTTCACATATTTTGCTTGCTCCCTGCTAAATAATTCTCTACTATATTTTAATGCAAACATCACTCAAAGAATTAATTTACAAAGCACTTGAGAGTAATATTCTTGCCCCTG
The DNA here is from genome assembly GCA_948472985.1 of Iguana delicatissima. NCBI lineage: Eukaryota > Metazoa > Chordata > Lepidosauria > Squamata > Iguanidae > Iguana > Iguana delicatissima. The sequence goes on from CAOKZL010000012.1 coordinate 1,944,410, forward strand.
GGATCTAAGTCTATACTCCTATTTCGTTAAATTGTATCAAAGTTTTGTGGTTGATCTCTGTGAGAAAATGACTGTACTTCAAAAGCTGATTTTCTAATTCATGATTCTCTGATTTCATTTCAAGAAATGAAAGAAAGAAGCTATATAAGGCTCTGAAAACACTATGTAAGAATGTTTGGGGTCATAATCTTTGAAAAATATTTAGGCTTCTGGCTTCATTTCAGATAAGCAATGGTTACCCTACTCTCTCCCTTTAGAAATAAAGCTGGCAATACTAAGCTGCAATGGTTTCCCTGGTATAAGAAGAACTTATGGAGATATATAACATTATATGCAAATATGATCACATAATATGAGATAATATACCATATATCTATTACACTCAAAATATAAAACAAAGAAGAATATCTCTACTTCTCATAATCTGAAAATATATGTTTGTCCTTACAAATGAGAGTTTTTACCATGCCAATCTAGATGCTGCTGACAGGAGCTACTGATTTGGCTACTCAGGTCCTCAGGCATTAACTTATCACTTTCTAATTTTGAAAAAAAGACAGGTATATGCGACATGTTCAAAATAACATCTGCCATCCCTTCTCCTTCAGTGTCATGTCTTTAGATTGGAGGCCTGAAGGAAGAGAACTGTTTTTTGTTTGTTTGATTTTCTTTTTTCTTGTAAAGCACTGTGTACAGTGAGGATGCTATATAAATAAGTTGTGATGGTGATAGTGATGATGATGATGATGATGACGACAGCAGCAATCAAGAATCTGAAATAAATAGAACTCTCAGAATGGTCTGACATGCCTGTACAATTGCAAAGTAAGACAATTAATCAGACCAATTTCATAAACAGAAGAAGCAATACAAAGCTAACTAAGAACATTACCTGAATAATTTAACAGTTGCTGGATTTTATGTGGCAGGTATATTATCACCACTAATGATAAAAATGTACATTTTAAAAGCAAAGAGGAATTTAAAATATCTGATACCAACCTGGGTGAAATATCACATCCTTGTTGCATAAAGGCACCCAGGGAAAACCAGAGGCTGTTGAAGATACCAAATTCATTGGGAGGCTGGTCACTCGGGCCTTCTTTGCCATCCTCGGGCTCTTCTGTGTGCCATTCATATGGACTAAACCTGCTCACTAAGAACAGGACCACACTGACCCCAATGTAGGCAAAGACTATGCACATCCATATTTCATATGCCAAGGGGTCCAGGAAAGAAAATACTCCAGGTTTAGATTTCTGGGGCTTTTTGATCATAATGGATATGCCAAGGCTCATAAAGGGCTTAGAGAAATCAATGACCTCCTCCCGTACCAAAGTGATAGTCAGAGGTGCAACAGCAATTTCTGCTTTCTGTAAGAGAAGGAGAATTCAAACAAAGCCAAGTAAGAGACACAGAAAGCATTCTAAGTAGTTTCGAAACAAATGTATGGGTGAGATATGGATATCAGTATGGATACCAGTGCAGCAAAGATGTGATTGAGACACCTCAAGGTAGCAAAGAAAAAAAGGGGGCGACAGGAGGAGAAGTGATGTGGTGCTTCTGGTGCACACAGTTATCACTCTAATCTATAAGCCCTTAGGCAGAACCAAGATGTCTGACATAAGTGTTGCTTATACACCTAAGAAACTCACACAGGATTACACTGTTGGAGTTTTATGTGCATATGAGAAATATATTAGGAGCCTGGAGATCTATGAAGTTCTACTTCTTTTACAATGAACTATTTCCTATACAGTCTATCTACCTAGAATAGAGATGGGAACAACTGCGTGACTCTCCAGATGATGTTGGATGGAAACTCCAGCAGCCCTAGTCAGTGTAGCCAACGGTGAGGAATTCAGTGAGCTCCCATTTGTGAACTAGAACTTTACATCTTCTGCACGTAAATGAAAGAAGGACAACTCTCTCCAACTCTATCCACACAGCCTGAGAACTGATTTTTTTCTGAGAATCTGCAAGTACATTTCCTCCAGGCTATGGGGAACTATACTTTGATTTGTCAATTTAAGCTAGAAAATCCTGGCACAAAAAATATTTAGAAACATTATTTCAAGTTTTGATATCAGCTGGGCAAATGGGAGGGGAAGCCAATCTCAGATAATGGGTCCTTCCTCACCACTGATCACCCTTCTTTGCTAAACTCTGCAGGGGGTTTCTTCAAACCAGTTCAAACTCCAACATCAGCTTTGAAAGAAGCCACATGTTTTTCTGTACTTAGATCCTGTTTTCCTTTTTTAGACCCTCCCTTCCCCCATTTTTAAATACTTACCAGGGCAAAGCATATACTGAACCACTGTGTTTATCTTGAACTAATCTAAAGGAGGTCAGGCAGGAATTCAGGTTGTCTACCCTCTTCCAGTTTTCTGTGTATATCCCTACTGTGCTTTCTGTACATATTTTGACATTAGTGAAATATTCCTTGATTCAACAAATACCTGTACATGTCCTAGAGCTGTACGATGCTCTGTGGAGCAGTCAGTGCCATGAGTCCTGTAGAGCATTGACAAGGTCTAGCACCTAACTACCTCCCCATTAAACATTTATGAGGAAATGAATCTTTATGACGGCTTGTTGTCAGCCTTTCTCATTCTGGCTAAACAGTAAAGAAATGCCTATCATGATATCTGCATATACGAAGAAAATGATGTAAAGCATGAATTTTTGTTGAATGACATTGCTAGTTTCAATAACTTAATCCTCATTCTCTTTTTATCTACTTGGGAAAAAAATCATTTTCAGAAAGCTCATCAAAATAATCCTCAGCCTATGGTATCACATCAAAAGCTTCTTTTTTTATAAGCTTTTGTACAAGTGAAAACTAAAGTTTGAACTTTAGATCCCCATTCTTCCTTAGACTTGGCAAAAATGGGCAATGACTACCTTATTCATCACACAGTGAAATGCATAACATTCTAGGATAGAATAATGAATATTTAACTGGAGTTTATTTCTGGAGCTTTTGAGAACACCTAGAGCAGGTAGCTAATGACATTCATCACTAGACAGTACTTTGCTGAGTAATCTCACCACCAAAGACTGGAGGACTGTGCAAACCTTTGAGTCATTTAGATAGATGAGAAAACCAGCAGGAATCTTTAGCTCTGTGGGACAATGTACCTCTGGGTAAACCACTTCCTTTTTATGGCTCTTTGTCAGTTCAACTTGCAATAGAATAATTAGAGACTTATGGAATGAAGTGGTTAGGGATGTGGTAAACTACCTAACACATGTGGTTTGTTATCAATAGAGATCAAATTTTCCTTTGGCTACACTGTCCTTAGTTCTGCTGAGAATTATCAGCTAGCTCTAGAACTGAAGTGTTGAGAGGGTAATTAGATAACTCTGACATTTTTTCTGCCAAATACCTTGCACAGTATCAGTATTTTCCAAATTTCTTCCTCCTCATAGCTACCCAATCAACTTTTAACTATGAATTTTAAATTGATGTATTTAAATGGTTTTATGTGTTTTTCGTATATCTTTATGTATGTTGTACCCTTCCTCAAGCCTTAGGGAGAGGCAAGTAAGCAATAAAATTTTATTATGATTATTATGATTACCTAAATTCCAGGTTGATATTTTAGATTAACAGCTCAGTTCTATGCCTCTTTATTAAAAAGTAGGCTCCAGTAGGACTTAGTAGTTAATAGATGTGCTTCAAAGACTGCAATCTTACCCATATTTAGCCAAGAGTAAGCCAGCCACATGAGATTTATGTCTGAGTAAGCACACACAGCATTGCCCTATACACACCAATCTCAGTTGAAGATAGTAAGCTTTTGATGTGATAAAGGCTGAAGACTATTTGAAACACATGCTCCTACAACATGTAGGTATACAAAAGAGTTTTCAAACCAAAGTAAATTCCAAATCACTTAATAATGGAATCAGTTCCTGAAGCACTTCTAGCCCTGACTTCCAAGAGGTATGATGATGGATATGAGCCTTCCCTTCCCCAGAATTATCATGTGCTAGGGAAGGACCCTAATCCTTTTGAGATTGGGAATCCTTTCAGGCATTCCCCAGTCAAGGAATGCCTGAAATATGCCCAACATTTATCAGGCAAAAGACAGCATTGGCTGGCCCCTCCCGAAACTGCAAACCCCAGGATTCCATAGAATGTTGAAAGTGGAATCATCGTGCTATAAGAGTGTAGTGCGGAAATGGCCTAGAATAGGAATCATTAGTCCATTTAGCACACTATTATTTATAGCAAGGGTGCTATAAATGGCATATGGTCCTCCATATAGTAGTGGACTATAGCTCCTATCACCTCACCACTGATTATGCTGATCAGGTCTGATGGGAGCTGCAGTGCAACAATATCTGGATGATCACATGCTTGGAACCTCTGATTCATAGTGAGTGATGGTGGTTCGTTATGGTTTCAGACAGGGGTCTTTCCCAAGCCCTAATCACAAAAGACAGCAGCACAATTGAATTGAGTCTTCTTAGGTGAGCTAGTAGTTAAGTTGTCCCAAGTAGTTTTGTCAAGATGTACTGGAAGTAATTTCCAATGACAAAGAAATATTCTTGAAATGCAATGGTAAGCACCTGCACAATGGTCTTTTTGCTTTTTCTACAGCTGTTTCTGGTCCTCTCTGTTGTATGCTTCCTAGACCTACTTAGACTAAAATTTGGACTTTCTACACATAAAGCATAAGTCCTCCCATTGACCTAAAGCACTTTTCAAAAATGGAAAAATTGTGTGTGTGTCTATGTGTGTCTGGGACAGAAACAGTAAATGCAGATTTGTTAATCTACTTTTCTAATATGAATGGCCAAATATGCTTTTCAGTGATGATTTTAATATCATAATAGTTCACTTATAGAGTCAAATGCATTTCTGTCTTTTCTCAGTGACAAAAAGGAGAATTGCATAGGAGCTTTTACATCCACTGGTTTAAATGTTCTGAGAAATGACTCATAAAAAGGCAAATTGTTTTAATGAATCTTCTAGCAGAGAAATGCAATTTTCTTTCCTAGTCAAGCATTTCTTGAACATCCAGGCACAGTTTATAAAAGATAATTCTGGCATACAATCTGCATTTCTTTTATATCCATTACAGCTTGAAAGTAATGTTTAGATTATTCATATAGGATTGGAACCATTCATTGAGAATGTGAGCATTTGCCAAAACATTGGGACATTCACTGAACTTAGGAGAACTATAAGCTAAATCCTGCATCAAAAATTCATGTGCTTACCCCATATACCAGCTCTCCCACCATCCCATTCCAGATCTTTGTGTTTGGATCCCTTGCTCCATATTTTCCATCGGGGACAATTGCAATTTTGTACTTGATGCCAATATGCTTTGCAATTTCCGACGCCAGGTCTACACAGTATCCTTCATACTTCTCATTCCCATCAAACAGTTCTCTGTTTTTTTTCCACATAACATATGGGGCTTCCTACAATGAAAAAAGGAGAGCTATGAAAAAGAAACATCTAGTGTAGCCTGTCTGAAGGAATGCATTGTTTCCTTGGTTATGACATAGTGAAAGGTCACATCAAATATTATTGAACAGAGTTGTCACAAAATGGAAAAAGAGATCCACAAGAAACCACAAGCAGCGTCTATATGATTATATAAAACCAACCGTAGCTGCTGTACCATTGTTCCATTTTTATAAAAAATACAGTTTGAAATTCTATCCCATTTGTGCAATGATAAAATATTACATATGGGTTTCAAGCACTTTCCTTGACTAATTTGTATGAATGATTTATTTATTTTAAATAATTTTGCATATTGCCAAAAACTGAATAATTTTTCCTGAAGAAAGTATTAGATACTTGCAATTCAACACAAAAAGCCTAGCACTCAGTGGGAAAGAACCATTTAATTTAATATTTTAAATTTTATTCCCCATTCCATTAAATACTGGAACTCCAGGAGAAATAAGTAAACAAGTAAATCACGTAAATCAAGTAAAAAAGCACACCATTAGGCCACTTGAAAAGAATGAGACTGTTCCACTTCACCAACTGCACTTTAGTTGGTAAATGTGTATATAGTTTAAAACTTGCAATCTTAGTTGTAAGTGAAATATACACGAGACATATCTAGGAACTGAAATTATATCTATCTGGAGATTCAAATTTTCCTTTTTTTTTCTTTTTGTCCTCACCAAAATAGTTTAACTATAATGTAGTTTAACTAGCTTTGATAAGTGTTCAGTAAATCATCAAGCTATTTATCTTCCCATCTATTTCAAATGTTTTTCCCCAAGCTCTCTGTTCTACCTGGTACAATTTAACTGAAATTTCAACTATGTCCAAAAATAGTATCTCTTTCCACACATATTTCCAGGGGTTTTCAATTGGGTTTTTGGTACCCAAAGACATGCAAGGCAGACATGGTATAGTTTTTTGATTGCAACAGGAACATGTATGAAACAGTTTTAAATGGAGTCAAATCGTTTGGTCATCTACTCAGTACTGGCTGCTTTTAGTGGCAGCAGGATTTTGGGTTCCCCTATCCTGTTATTCAAGATCTTTTCAAACAGAGATTTTATGGAATGAATTGTAGAACTTCAGCATACAAAAACTGTGGAATATGCTCTTTCAATGTTCTTCATTTCAGTTTTGGCACTAGATTAATCTTTGATTTACTCAATTACATTATGAAGCAGCATATATTTATGTCATATATTTAGGATTTCGTTTAAAGGATGTTTTGATCTCTTTCATCCAATGACCAAGCCAAGGCACAGTGGTTGTTATCATTAAAGTCACCATTTGCCAATAGTTACCTCATGATGATACTCAGTCACACCTCAGTTTTTCTCATCTACTCTCATTTGGGTTGAACTGTGGCAACGGTTGGCAAATGTTGCATCTTCAGAGGATAACCATTGTAGCCCTCTGCTCCATTCACTTTACAGCTTTTGCGTCATGTCTAAACAGATCATGTGATAATACACAGACAAAATGTCAGTCAGATATCTACTGGAGCTATTATGTAGGAACTACTTGGATAGTTAGATAAATTTTATAATATCTTTACTGAAAAATCATAATAATAAGTGAACTGTCAGTAATAGAATCTGGAATATGTAGCTCAGGTAACATTTGCTATTAGAAGCACAACTTCATCAGTGATCACTACATTGTATGTTGACAGTGTGAATCCTTGACAATGGCAATATGAATCCTTGAGTTGATTGGAAGATTGTTAGGAGATCCTCAATGAGAGATCAACAATAGTATCTTCTTTGCAAGGCAGCTTGTTCCCACACTACTATTTTTCTTCTGCAATGCAGAGAGGAAGAAGAGTGTTGAATTGTTCCATAGTATATTCTCAATTCACATGTTAATAGTGAGATTCCATTAATGTGATTATGTGAACTGATTGTGTGTCCTAGAGCATACTTTGGAAATTGTTGGCAATGTGCAGGGACACTTTGTTAGACAGGCTAATTTTGAAAGTGTTCCCTGTCAAGAGAAACTTTTACGACAGCTAATCGATATCAACAACCATGGTATCAGTATAGTCAGAAGTATGGAAAACAGGTACATTTTTTGTTTTCATCGAGCCAAACTCACTGCAACCCACACAGTGGTCACATCACATCATATATATGATTAATAAGATCTTAATAATTGATCTTTGAAGAGAATGACAGTCCTTGTGCATGACTTAATTAAAAATAAGCTCTAAGGGGTCCTTCCTTTGTTCCGCTTTTCCCACCTGAAAGAACACCACTTCCAAGTGACACCCCTCTAATGTGATTACTGCTGCTTTAAAAGGATCACTCCATCATGCCACCTCAATTTGCCACTAAAACCAGTCTCATTACTCCATTTCTTCTGCTGGCCAAATTAGAGTGCTGGGAACTATTCAAGACTGATAATATCTGATGTTGCTTCTAGAAATCCAGCAATAAATGTTATATAAAGATGTCTTGCAATAGCCTGCTCTCTTAGGGAGCCTTGAGAGAGCTTTAACTTTCCATGTAGGTACATACATGTTTATTTTGTACAAACATTGCCTCTGTCAAACAATTTTTAAATGTATACAAAATCCTATAAAATCTAAGGACAAGAGGCAAAAGTAGGATGAAACTACACAGTACAAGCCAAGCAGTAACATTATGTTGTGCAAATGGATTCCAGAATTGATGGTCTTCGTAGCCACCACTAGCTGAAGAAGCTAGATAATATCATGAGTGCATAGTGCATTATTTCTTGGCTACCATCAGACTATCTAGTTTGGCTCAATTCTTTCCATGATAGCAAATGATAACAGAAAAACTCAACATGTACTGGGAGCATATTCATCCACTCTTTGGTCAGGCACAATTTCCAATTAAAGTAAGATGAGAACACTTTGGATCAGGTTCCACAAAATATAATTTCACAGAAAGTCTACATTTCAGATGATCAGTGACAAAATTCTCAACACAGAAAATCAAAGAAGTACAAGACTTACTTACAGAAAACAGATGTCTATAACAGTTAAAAATTCACCATTTCGTTTGAAAGAATAGATTTGTCTGCATAGAGCAATCTTTCACAATCCTGCTAGTACATAACTAAGGAATTTTCAGTGTTACAAAAAGGCCCAGGTCTAAAGAAATTTGAACATGTAGAAGCCCTATGTTAAATTTACAATGATAAAACACAGTATGGAAAAGACATTTATCAATGGTTTAAGTTCATCCTTGCAAATAAGTGCATCAACTAATTAGCCTACAAACATTTTAAATTTCTAGCTTGTACATATATGACTATGTAGCATCAGATGAAGGGGGAAAAAGGACTGACCCTTCTGATTCTCAGAAAGTGAATTTTAGTCACCATAGACAATTACTGTGAGTAACTACTTACAAGGCTAAGCATTATTGTTTCCAAACATGTTGTAATGAAATATTCCATGGGATTCAACGGTAATGGAATATGTGTACTTAAAGTTTGATTATATGCCCAGCAAATGTAAGAGAAATATCATAGGATGATTTTGTGGCACAGGATGGTATAACAAGTGTATCTGGTAGTCACCATAGCTCTACACAGTACAAATACTGTACAGTTCTTTGGCATTCAAGAATTAATTTATACTTTACACCCTACTGTAGACTTTATTATTCAAGAACATGGTAAGTGGTCTTGTTCTCTACATCATTAAACAAAGAATTCTTTCGCTATAAATGTTAACTAAATGGTTATATCCACTAAAAAAAACAACACTAACAGGAATATATTTCCACGTTAAGGGAAAACAAATCTAATCACATATACCATATAATCTGTTTTGAGAACGAAAAACATGTAATTTGGGAAGCATGAGCCAATTTCTGTTATATCTTGGCATCTATGCTCAAAACAGCATTGCATCAAATTAAGCACAGGAAAATACAGAACAAGCAAATTGCCAAGTACTTTATGAAAGTATTCATGCAGGAAGGACTTACTGACAGAGTTGTTTTCCACACACTCAAAAGCTAGGCATATAACTGATTCTTGAACCTATTTAGTGAAATGCTGAAATTAGCCCAAGCAGACCAAATGATATTTTCCACTGGCACTGAATTAACTTTCTATTAATGTGAAGAGATCATTGAAAGGAAGTGAGCATATGTCACTCAATTTACCTTTTTTTTTTAATTTGGACGTGTTACAAAATAAAGCATATGCATAAGATTTTGCAGCTATGCTGTTTTTAATTGTTTGTATCAGCAAGTGGTTGAAGGGACTAACAATGCTCTTTTTGTAATCCAACAGTGGCCATTGTTGCCTTCCAAATTAAGCAATGGTATCAATACTAAGTACTCAACTTTTAGGAAGCCAAAGGAAATGAATGTGATTAAGGAGGCTTGTTAATGACAAGCCATCTCAAGTGAATTCTTCTTATACCAGATGCTTTTGTGTAGAGGATGAGAACAGAATCTATTGCAACTGCAATCTGAGACAGAAATCTGAGGGTAGATTCTACTGCAATTTTAATCTAATGGAGAGTGAATCATTTTGGAATTAGAAACACACGCAGAACAATTTTTAGCACAGTCCAGAAACATTTCTAGGCCATGTTAGGCTTACATGCTTCAAAGTCTCCTATGAGAGGAATCTATACTATCTGAAAGACTGTTACCTCCTTATATGAGCCTGACAAAGTCTTAAGATCCTGGGGAGTGGAGACATACTCTCTTGGTCCCCCCATCATCACAGGCCCATCTGGTGAGCACAGGGGAGAGAGCCTTCTTGGTGGCTGCTCCCAGGCTGTGGAATTCCTTCCATGGGAGGCTAGCTTGGCCCCTTCTCTACTTTCCTTTCACCAGCAAACAAATACCGTATTTCCTGGCATATAAGACACACTTTTCTCCTAAAAAGTACACTCTGATTATGGGGTGTGTCTTATACACCAGCAAATACAGTAACACTAAAAACATAGGGAAAGGAAGGGGAGTGAAAGGAGTCAGGAGGGGAGGGTGTAGTGGAAGCCTTGATCTATAGGAACATAGGTAGATGTTTCTACAGTTTCTTCTTACCTTCCCCTCCTTTCCTGTGCATTTTGATTCTGCTGGGAGTTTCTGCCCAAGCAAAACAGGAAGGGAGGGATCGTGGTGCAGCACTCTTTTCATTCTCCCCCTGTCCTGGTGCAACACTCCTTTCCTTCCCCTCCTTTTCTGTGCATTTTGCTCACCAGAGAACCAAAAATTTTTTTCCTGAAAAATATACCTTGAAAAGTGGGGTGCATCTTATATGCTAGTGCATCTAGTATGCTGGCAAATATGGTATCTTTTTATTCAGACAGACATTTAATGATTACTTGATTGTAGGGAGTCTTTTAATGGGCTGTTTGTGTTTAGCGTTTTGTTTTTAAATGAGGTTTTAAAATGAAAACTTGTTTAATTGTGTTTTAACTTTTTTATTATCAGGTTTCCATCTTACTCTGTTTCAGCCTTTTCTAAGTTGCCTTGGGTCCCATGCTGGGAGAAAGACAATGTACAAATAACATAAATAAACAAATGAATAAATGCAGATAACTCAACGACGCATGGGAAGTTGGTGCACCTAGGAGGGTGCCCTAAGGATCTTTGCAGTTTATACTAGCCTTTGTCTAATACAGAAACAAACCAAGGCAAGGAGACACTTGTGTCCTCCCCACTGCTGGAGCTGAGGGGCAGGGCAGGCAGAGGACCCATTTATTATGTGTTGCATTGAACTTATATGAAACTCCAAGAAGAAAGTACTTGGTAAGATGTTTAGATTTTGTATCTAATTTTAACAATAGGGATAAACTTATACACTTGCATTCTAGTTCAAATTATGTCAGTCTTGTTTATTGTTATCTAAATTTGCAGTGAAAGCAACCCAGCTCAGAACTGCCCATGAGAATAATTAATCTTAGTTATGCTTATAAGAAACAAGGACTCAGTAAACAGTGTATTTGTATTCTGTATTTCTGCTTTGTATCTTGTATTTTGTTTATTACAAATCATATTTTTGATAATATGATGTATCTTGTAAGAATTTTTAAATTTTGTGATTATACCTTTTATTGTACTGTTTGTTTATTATTGATTTTTTTGTTATAACCTGTATTTGATTGCCTAATAATAAAAATGGAATTTATCACCAGAAGTCCCAAGTAGCACTAAGCACCTGAGCAGAATATCTTATGGAAACTGTGGAATTATGACTTCTATAATCCTGTCTGGAATTTGGACGGAGTGGGATGAGCACATTCCACACTGTGTCAAAACTTTTAGAGCGAGTCCTGCCATCTTGATTTTTAATAGGTAGAGTCATATACCTTTCTTCCCCCCGCCCTTGCTTTCTTTGTTTAGGAACTGGATAGCCTGTACATGCTCCTGAATATTCATTTTTATAGCCAATGTATCACAGCAAACCTGAAACCAAAAGTTTTAGCTCAAAATGCAAAATAGTTGCAAGTGGGGAGTCTGATATGAAAACATGAAATTAGCAATTCCCTAGTTCCTACACACAACAAAACATCATAGCAACTTAGGAATATTGCTGTGATGACATCATCTGGTATGTTTTTTCATCATGTTTCATTACTATGGAGATATAGGTTGATAGCATTTACCTGTCTTCCTACAACTTATGTAGGAGTAGACATACATTGGAGTTTTTCATCGGATGCAGTGATTGACAGTTTTCATTTGTGTGTGGCTCAGAAAAACACATTCAGACAGAAAGGATTTTTCATGAATCTACATTTCTCAGAGTATGGTCATGAACTGGTCCTGTTCTGTGAGTCCCCTTTGAAAAAATCTTGCCAAGATGATCTGTGATAGGTTCCCCTTAGAGTTGCTGTAAGTCAGAATTGACTTGAAGGAACACAACAACAACAACAAGACTTGGGGCTCCTTTTTGCCAAGAGCTGCACCTGCCCACGTTGACCTCAAACTATATCATTTAACATCCATCTATTAGCCAAAGTAGCAAGCAGAATCACTTCTAGCGGCATTCAGGCTAATATAGAACCAAAAAAAGAGGAATGGGATGTATGGGATGCTGATTTCACCCAGTATGGCATGTCTGGGCATAGCTTTTGCCCCAAAACTATTCAATTCTTTTAAATGGGGAGCTGTGGGGTACTGAAAAGGCTTTCAGGGCAACAAAAGTGGAGTTTGGAATTACTTGAAACCCACAGGCTGCACTTTTCCAAAACCTAGGTTAAAACTAACTATTAGTTCAGAGCTCTCTGAATAAACCTTGTTATTTTAACCTTTTGCACTGGTTTTCAAAAACTGTAAGCTTTACCATCTAACTCATGCACCATATTGCTTCATGTATATACATAGGACTGATTTCTGTCACAGAGAAGTAACTTTAATATCTGTTTTGTTTAGAAAATTACTATAATGTACAATATATGCACCTGGTACATGCATGATATAAGCAGAATTCACTACACATTCTCCAGTCCAGGATATATTTGTGCAGTTGCTCTCACATCATGTGAAGTGGGTGCCATGTAACAAACTTTTTTTTTTTTTGCATAGAAAACTCAACGGAGGTTTACTGTGGATATGGGTAGAGTCAGTGAGAGACACTGCTGTCGCTTTGGTGTGCTGAAGGCCATTGGGTAAATGAGGTGGCTTCAGAGGTGTAGCTTCTGGGAATAAATTAAGAGCATTTCTCCCCAAGTAAGAATTGCCCCACCAATGAAATTTTCCTTCAGACAATAGATTACTAGTATTGCAATAATGTAAACTTCTGTTGGGCATGTATAGACACAGTTTAGGCATCCAAAGAAAAGGGGCAGGCCAAGTCACCAGAGCAATGCAAACACAGCATATGTTCTAGTTGTACATAATTTTCCATATATCATTCTCTGCAATGCTAGAAATCTGGCAACTGAAGGAAAATTTCATGGGGTGATGATGAATTCCTACTTGGAAGGACAATGACCACATTTTGTCCCCCTCCCAGATCTACATCACTAGTTCCTTCTGATGGTCATGGGATACACAACATCCTTATCCTTTCTGTGCTTTGGATCTAAGGCTTCTTGTCCTCCAACAAAACAGTCCTCTGCCACCACCTTTCATCAACAGAAGGGACTTCTTACACTGGAAGAAGTTACTTTGGATAATGGAAAGGAAACCTTCCATATGTATTCTGAACCCACCAGGAAGCAGCAAAATGCTTGCTCAGTTCTCAAATTATTACTTTTGAAAGCCTATAGTCTGCCTTATAGAAGAACTCCATGTCATGCCTCCTTTGGTGTATGGCAATGCAAAGCAGTGTCCATTTGCATTAGTTTACATTAATGATTTATCACAAGTTGAGGATCACTGCAGAGACAAAAATCACCTGCACCTAGAAGTCTGCTTAATTGTCCTTATAACAGAAGGAGATGGTGGGATTAAAAATGCATGAAGACCCTCCCCCCTTTTCAGAATGTTAGTTCTTTCCATCCTACAACCGTGAAATGGCATGCTGCAAGAAACTTTGGCATGCTACATAAAATTCATTCAAATCCTTGGTTTAGAAAATGAAATATCCATCCTAAAACTGGCTGAGTTCTTTTGCAAAGATAACATTTATTATGCACATCAAAATGCTCCAATGAAAACAAGACAGATACTTCCCTTGTATCCCACTTCTTTCTTTGCAATCACCACTCAGTTGTCCCTACACTTGAAAGTATTTTACAATAATTTATACTGTACATATTTGAAAGCCTCTGTTTAAACACTGGCATAAGGGGGAAAAAAATCAGCTGGGAGAGCCTTGAAATCTCCATCCTTTTCTTCACAGCTTGGCAACCTTGAAGACTGAATGCCATCTGATTTTAGCATTTCAGAATAGTCACAGAGCTTTTTTTTTCCTTGATGGTTCAGTGCCTGGTCATCCAGTCAGAGGATCAGAAATCCATATGGAAAAATATATCTCAATGCTACTATACTGGAGATTAATGCTTGAGCCTTATTTAGGAATGTTCACAGCAGCGTGGGACTCTTTTCTTCCTTGATCAATTTCTTAAAATAGGATTCTTCATCAGAGGCTGAAAAGAGGAGGACTGTACTGAAGTATGATTTTTCCATTACCGTATCTTTTTTTTAAAGGAAAAAATACATTTTTATAAGTCCCATGCAAAAGAGAATTACGCAGTTAGGTTAGACTTACACTCAGAATGTCTGTATAGAATGTTAGTTATTTCCATCCTAGAATGATAATCCTTAACAAGTGATTTGCCAGAATTCAATGGATGTATCACCATCCTAAATTATGTGAACAATGCAATAGCTAATTCTGCATATAAAGCCAGTCCCATACTTGACCTTGGTTCAGTTTCAGTTTGGTGTTAATTTAAAAATGAAAAATTTAAAAGCAAGATCTGGTTAAGGAACCCCATGTAAAATCCATTATACTGAAAACAAACTTTAACTGAAATTATTCAGGGAGAAAAATCCAACATCTGGTTTAATGAGCTATGTTAAAAGAGCAGAATTTTTTATTTTATTTTTTTGTCAGGTAAAGGTCATCTTTTTGCTAGTCTACTTTGACACACAGCAAATTTAAAGGGCACTTGATATAAAGAGAAAGAAAATAAGCTGTTTTTGTTCAAGAAGGACAGCTTCTTTTGACAGAAGCAATTCTGAGATATATAGTTTCCCTTTTATATGAGTGGTAGGTGTGAGTTAATGGAGTAGTTAGACATTGCTTATTTCCTATGGATTATAAAGGGAGAATTAAGACACACATTATTCTATCCATTGAAATCAATGTGCTTAACTTTGGCTGGATTGTTGTGGCAGTATTCTGTTCAGTGATGTATTGACATTGGAAAATAACAGAGGCCTGGTGTCTAGGAAAGGATTTGTGTAAGAAGACAGGCTAATTAAAACCTGCATTTGCATTTTGCAAGGGTATAAAACAAATCAATAACTTCCTCTAAAATGAACTAACTAGCTGGATACATTTTGGATACTTGTTGTAAGAGTCAAGAAATCTAGATTTCTTGAAAATTACACGTTGTAAAAAATATCTGTTAGATGCTTAAATGGGATATGTATACTCCTGGTGCTGTGTTTGTCATGGAAATCATGGCAAAAAGAGTGAAAGGTAAACGATAGAATGCCGATCTTTTCTTTGTTTCACAGCCTTCAGTTTTTGTGTATAGTACTGCACATTGTGGACACAAACTGAAGTATATGAATGAAATAAGAATGATAAATGTATCTCCAAAAACACATGTACTGATTTGACTTTTACAAAAAGGGTTTGGTAACATTAGAAACAATTAACATGCTTAACGTCTTTCTTTCTCTATGTCTTTGTTAATATCAGAATTGGCAAATCAGACAAACTAGTAAACTGGACAAAATTTTGGTTTATGAACTTGCAGATGCTACAAAAATAAACTCACCATAATTGTGGTCACAATGACTGTTCTGTTCTCAAGAGCTGATGTGTCATTTCCCATTGTGGGTTCCTGCTGAATCAAAACTAGTTTATCCATATCATTCCAGTAACCAATCTGAAAGAAACAAACGTAAATATTAATCCTGTAGGTATTACTAAGAAGCTCAGCAATCATGCCTTGTACATGTACATGTGTATTTCTGCTGGTGTTACCCCAATGCCTCTTCTAATACATCTCTTGTTCTGGGAAAGATGTGCGAGAGGCAACCAGCAGTGTCACTCAAAATAATTAACAACCAGTTCTATTACTTTGACAAAATGTGTACCAAAATTTTTGAACTGTGGTATGGAAGGGGGAGGGGAAAAAAAGAAAAAGAAATGTGGAAGCACCTTTACAACTAACTGGTTTGTATTATTGCAGGTGCTTGCGTGGATATAAATGTACTTCAGGTGCAGTACAGAGTTATAATAAATGTTCAAGCATAAAGCATATTTACACAGTTGTGGGAGTGGGATGGGATGTAACAGGATACAGAAAGATGCAAATCATAACCCTGGCCCTATTACATTCCATCCCACTCCTATAATTGTGGAAATATGCTTTATACCTGAGCATTTATTATCACTCTGTACTGCATCCGAAGATGTAGGTTTATATCTATAACATTAGAACATTTCAGAACGTAACATTTCACTTCCACAAGCTGACTGTGATGCACTAACACGCTAGTGTGTCTGAGCCTAATCTATCATATATCTGGTGGCCATCTATAGACTCTCTAGCCACCTAGAAATGCCATGCCCACTTTCCATAGGAAGTGGAAGAATATTTCATGCGCAACAAGAGAACCCTTACTTCCTGAGAAATATTAATTACATTTTGGAGTGTGGGTACAAAGGCCTATATTTATTAACCTCAAGTAGAGTAGATCCTCTGAACGAAAGGAATTTAATTAAGTGTTTACCTACCACTTTGTCACTGATTCAGTGAGCCTACTCTTGTTGGAATTAACAACAAGATTTAGGCCAAAGTATCAAAGAACTTATATGAGATAATAAGAACCTACATATGTGGAAATGTACATCAGTGCACAAAACACTATGAAACCATTCATGGGGAAATCTTTCTGAGACACTGCATAAGTTTTATGAAAATGCAACATGGAAAATGACATCACTAACTATAACTCATGGAAACCAAATCAACAGGGATGGAAAGAATATTCAAAAATATTTGAAAAGTGATTTAAAAAATCTGTTTCTCAACTTTCAGAAAACTCTGATAAGAAGAATCCCAACTGAAGAGAATCTTCAAAGTTTGGGACTTACTCTGCACAGAAACATTATTTTCTGGACAGAAATGTTGTTTATTGTGCAAAAATGTGAACTTTGTGCAGAGTAAGCCCCAAACTGCAAATTGTTTTTGCAAACTACAGTTTTTGAAGACTTTCTTACAGCCAGAAGAAAATGGCTCAAATTACTGCTTCATGAACAAAATTAATGAAGAATTACATCTCTACAAATTAGAATCAGAAAATAGTTCACTGAAATCAACTATATTAAATTCAAATACCTAAATGGCTGGCATAATTCAACAAGCAACCAAATGCCCAAAAATGGATGCTGAACTGCAAACAGAAGAACTCCTTCCATTCATGGAACGGGCTTGGATTTAGTTAAGGTGTCTCACTGGTAGAAGTAGAGGGAGACAAATTGTCACATACCAAGCTGTTCCAAAGAGTGTCTAACTTTCTGGAGAAGATTTTAATAAGGCACAAAAGGCTGCAGGAAACAAAGAATCTGTGAAAATTGCTACTGCCTGTTCTTTCAGTGAGTCACTACATAAGCAGTGTTTTGCTCATGAGAATCTAAGCTTCTTGCCTAATCCAACTGCTAATTCCAAATACAGTAGATATATTGAATCAAGAGAACTTACATAAATGTTGCCTTAGCATAAGCCCATTGATTTCCACTAGTCGGAACTAGCAATTTGATTTAGGACTACATTTCTAATCAGCTATATCTGTGTGTGATGCCCACAGTAAAAAGGTGTAAGTTTTTGTAAACATCTATCTATTCACAACACTATAGTGAAAACAAAAATGGTGTAAAAAATGTTTGCCTCTGTTGTGTTACTTGCCTTTGTCATATAACTTTGGGAATAAACTATCAGTAAGTATACTAAGGCCATTTCCACACCTTACCCTTCTCTGTCGTCATCCTCTCAACATGGAGTGCGACCCAAATGCTCTCCTCCATGCTCAGCTGGCTGCCTGCAGAAGGATAGTACGTGCGACACATGCCTTTCTTCCACATTGTAGTTGGCCATTTCTCATGCTGCACTTGGGAAGGAAGAGCCTAAATCGTGCTTCCTCTCTTTCTACACAGCCAACGGTGATGGGGGCGTCACGTGATTGGGGGCCATTACTGAATTTTTTCCCCGGTAATAGAATATCCCACAATTAGGATGGGTGGGTACGCATTGGCAGCGGGACCATGATGTCCTGTGAAAGCAGACTGGCAGCAACGTGTCCCTATCACGGGACGACGACATTGTGCAGAAATGGCCATAATTGCAGGTTTGAATAACTACTCTTTCATTCTGGAGGGAAGCATCATCCAGACTTTATAAAATATTGTAGGACATGTTATAGCAGTAACTCCAAGGCATGGTTGATGTTTTCAACATAGAAATTCTCAAATTCAACCACTGGCATAAACAATTTTGTTACACAAATATCATTTAAACAGAGTCGGTCACAAATAGCTCATCCTCACCATCTCAAATCAGACTGCAAGGCTAGCTGAAAGCAAAGACAAAACTTCTTGCTGCTCTGGTTCTTTGTTTCACAATTCTGTATGATCAAAAAATGAAGAAAGCAGTTCACTAAAATACTTGAGGCTTCCTGAACTATAACTTTGGACTATAACTACTGTTCCATGGTTATCATGTTTTACCTTCCTATTTCTTTTCACCAATAAACTGTTATATTGTTAAAGTATTGTGGTGGAGACAGTTTCGGGTCAGCCCAGATGACCTCTGGGTGTGAGGGAAAAGCAGTTGAGAAAAGCAGTTAATTTTCCCTGCAATTGAAGTGACTCTGTGTTTGAGAAGAACAATAGGACACTGTGAAATAGAATGTTAGGGAGGATGAAATG
>CAOKZL010000013.1:737500-842500 GCA_948472985.1 Iguana delicatissima
GCCCTGGTATAGACATGCAGTTGATTCAAATGAGAATGAAATACTAGCCTTCGGAGATAATAGTAGCTACAGTCGGTTAGGGTTAGTGACTACAGTTGCTAGGGTTAGAGGGTCAGGAGCCCCACAAAGGTGGAAAAAATGAAAATGGCAAAATGTGTGTGTGTGTGTGTGTGCATCTGTGGGAAGGGGGCCAAGGCATGGTACAGAGAACAGACACCCAGGGTCTTAACCAGGTCAGGGAAAGGAGAGAGAAAGGGGGCGGTTTGGCATGATGGCCATATACTTCCTCTTTCTCCCATCTCCTTGCTTGAGTGTTGGGGAGCAGCAGGAGAGATTTGTGGTGCTGGGAAATTGGGCTCTGAGCTGTCCTTAGCTGGCTAGACAGTGATTAGTGGAAGAGGAGAACGATGACCAGAAGTGGGTTCTTAAAGGGCTCTGGAAAAGAAGCGGCTGAGGTGGGTTGGAGAAACTCACAGATGATCAAATCCCTGAAAGTCAAACCTGCCAATGTGAGGGTTGGTGGTGCATTGCTTCAGACCATCAGGCAATGCTCTTATTTTTGAAGGTTTCCACACCAGGATACTCCCTTTCAAGTAGAAAAATAGCACAACATGTAGAAGGATGGGCTAGAACCTTTCTCCCTAAAGTCCAGCTTTTCTGACTTCTGAGAAGATTTTAAAACAGAGCAATTTTTGAAAAAGGGGTCCTCTCCCTCCTACTGTGATTCTTTGCTTCCACATACTAATCAACCAATATCTAACAAAAGTTAAGTAGACTTAAATAAGGGTGAGCCATAAATGTTGTTAATGGTGTGTTAGGCTGAAGCTTTGGTACGTAACTCTCCTAGCATTTCTCCCACAGTGGAGAAGACACTTTCTCTCAGCTCATGTAAATGAAGAAGTGCTGGCAAGTTGGAGAACTCTTTTTTGCCATATTCATCTCTTCCACAAGCAATGCATTGGGTGTGTGTGTGTGTGCGAGATTGAGAGAGAGAGAGAGAGAATGAGATCTCAAGCCCACAGGTCTAATCTGACCTACAGAGGATCCAGGTATAATCTGAGGAGTTTCTGTTTCTCCCATCCTTCCAGAAGCTCCATATTCTCTCAGCTAGGAGAGAAGTCCTGTTGTGATTGGAAATAGTAGGTTTTCTCCTTCCATTCTTAGCCAACACTCCCAGAAGAGGCAGCTCCTGAGTGGTTGAGAAGTGCTGACTCGTTGTGTTTCCCTTGTGCTACCCCATCTTCTTTGCATGGGTCATGGCACATAGTAGCTATTTTTACATGGTACATTAAAAGTTGAACTCCCATTGCCTGCCTTTGGTTGTGGAAGGGAGAGAAGAATAAATGCTTCTACCTGATGCCCAACTATTGCTTTACATCAGCAGCACCTCAGTGTAGTTCTCCTTTATTCTGGCAGCATCCGTTGCCCATGTTCCACGTTCAGGAGTGCGAAGTTGCTGCTGGAGCTACTGAAACAGAGTGGAGAGCCAGCATGGTGTTGTGGTTAGAATGCCAAACTGGGACTTGGGAGGTTTAGCTTCTAGTCCCCACAAAGCCTTGAAACTCACTGGGACAGTCACATACACCAGGATATGGAAAAAGTCATGCCCCACAGGCAATGTAGAAGATCTAAAGGAGGCCATGGCATTAGAATTTGTGAACATCAGAGAAAATGTTACCTTATTTAGGAGTGTTCAAAGATCATGTGTAATCCAAGTAAGGAGGTCCTTAGAAGAAAATGGCAACCATTTCATACAATCATAGAGTTGGAAAGGACTGCAAGGGCCATCTGGTACAACCCTCTGCCATGCAGAAATACACAACTAAAGGACTCCCAAAAGATGGTCATCCATCTTGTTTGAAGGCCTCCAAAGACGGAGGCAATCTGTTCCCCTGTCAAACAGTTCCTACCATAGGAAGTGCATTCTTAATTTAATTTATAGAATATTTTGCCTATGGGGTGTGGCTTTTGGCACACCTTGGACTTGTCCAATCCTGAAGTCTGTGGGCTAGGCCTTCTTCTGTGTCCCACCAGTGGAGGCAATGCAAAGTGGGAGGACATGGGACAGAGCCTTCCCAGTTTTGATACTCCCAATTGTGGACCTCCCTTTGGAGGTCTGACTGACACCAACACTGGTTTCTTTCTGGCTCCAAGCCAAAGTGTGGCTTTTTATTGAAACCTTTAGGGACTAATTTTACATTGTTCTTGCTTTTAAAGCTGTTTTAACTGTTTTCCTGTAAACAATTTGTTTTCATCTTGTTTGAATTATTTATAGGTTCAATTTGGGAAGTGTTTTAAATTATTTATGTTTTAGGCTGCCCACAATAAAGGGTAGACTACAGATACTTTAATAAATCTGTAAAGAAAAACACACTTGCTCCATTTCCATTCATTCCATCTGCCCTACCTCAGAGGATTCCTGTGATGATCAAATTGGGAGGACGAGGGACATAGTATGCATCTTAATCTCCTTGGAGGCAATGTGGCATATAAATGTAATAAATAAAAGAATAAATGTTGCTTTTAAGTTTGGTTGTTTGCATCTTCAAGGTGGGATTGATACCACGTCTTCCAATGTTGCCCAGGTGTGCTTCACACTTCTACTGTGCAAGATACTTATTTTCCTCCTTAAAAACACCAAAGAGAAAAGCCCTTTGCCTTACGTACCCTCCAACATTTCACAGATGAAAACTGGGACACCATTTAGCCAGCAGACTTCAGGGCATGGGTCAAGATGGCAATGTTATTAATGAGGCAAAAAAGACAAGCTAGGAGAGGCTTCAGAAGTTTGCTTTTGCCTGAGCCTTCAGGAAAGGACAAGATCCTCCTCTCTGCTGAGTCAATTGAGTGCAAATTACATTTGCATTTTCAACTTAGTTTGAAGCAACTGAACTAAACTGTGGACAAAGGGAGTAAAATGGTGAATCATAGAATCATAGAAATGTAGAGTTGGAAGAGACCACACGGGCCATCCAGTCCAACCCCCTGCCATGCAGGAACACCCTCAAAGCACTCCCGACAGATGACCATCTAGCCTCTGCTTAAAAACCTCCAAAGAAGGAGACTCCACTACACTCTGAGGCAGCATCTTCCACTGCTGGACAGCCCTGACTGTCAGGAAGTTCTTCCTGAGGTTCCAATGGAATCTCCTTTCCTGCAGCTTGAATCCATTGCTTCTTGTCCTGGTCTCTGGAGCAGCAGAAAACAAGCCCTCTCCTTCCTCTACATGGCATTCCATCAAATAGTTAAACATGGCTATCATGTCCCCTCTCAATCTTCTCTTCTGCAGACTAAACATCCCCAGCTCTCTAAGTCTATCCTTATAGGGCATGGCTTCCAGGCCCCTCACCATTTTGGTCACCATCCTCTGGACTTGCTCCAGCATGACCATGTCCTTCTTAAACTGGGGTGTCCAGAACTGGACACAGTATTCAAGATGAGGTCTAACCAAAGCAGAGTAGAGTGGTACCAGTACCTCCCTCGATCTAGACACCATACTCCTATTGAAGCAACCAAGAATTGCATTGGCTTTCTTGGCTACCGGAAGGGATAAACTGGGACATTTTAAAAGCAGGCTTAAAAAATGGGGGGCAGAAGATTAATGAGTACTGTCTTTACTTAAAGAGTCCACTTCGAGCGTATGTGACACATGATACCTTGTTTTTTCCTTTCCTTCTGGGAGATAGAGTGAAACAAAGGGTAAGTTGCTGGCTGCCTTTAGAAGGGAAAACTCGTGTTCTTCTAGATGCTGGAACAGGGAAGGATGGGGGAGCTTCAGTGCAGGCATCCTTTCATTTGGTGACGTGAATTGGCCATAAAAACAACCTAAACTTGAACACTCATTATGGCAGTTTGTATTTCATGTATATGACCACCTGATCTTTTGGGGCCTCCCTGGTAGTGAATTGTTATCATCTGCAATAGCTCGCACAACAGGAGGAGATAAGACAAGTGATATAATCTTTTTACAACAGTATGTCTAAGGGTTTTATTATGATAATCTTTTCTTTTCTTTTTTTTAATTTCAGCTCTAAGCCTGACTTCGGCGTAGGATGTCAATGTAGGTTGATGAGTTGCTTGGAAGTATGTTCCCCCCTCCTGTGATGCTTTGATAAAGTAATCTGGAAAACAGTTGAAAGTTTTAATTTTTTGTTTTAATGAGAAGCAAACATTAGTCCTTTTAGTATTGGTATCGGCTGCATACAACTGTTGTTCTGGTTGATTGCCTCCCTCTCTCGTATTTAAAACTGTGTTTTGTTTTGGTGACTTGACTTATTTTGTGCTACCTTTGATCTGAAAAAGACAGAAGGGAGGTTTGCTAACAAACTTAATGTTTATGACCATTTCCACAGGACGGTGCCCTCCTGTCTTGGGGATGCGAGAGGAGCAGGGCTGTGATGACGCTTTCGCATGACATTATCGCACTCCTGCCCTTCTTGTGACTCCAGCCAGCATGATCGTGGGGTATATCGTTGATGGAAAAACTTTGTCAATGGTCCACAATCGTGTGAGGCTCCTGTCACTACCAGCCATGCAGACGGAGTGGAAGTGTGGCCATGCGTTTCCTTCCCCACTGCAGCATGGGAAGAAGGGTGGCTGCAGTGCAGAAGGAGGGTCCCTCACGCTTCCTTCTGCAGGCAGCTGGCCGGGTGGAGAGTGGAGCGTTGGGGATACGCTCCCAGCCCGGCCGCTACCAGGATTGCAACGGGATGATGCGGGAGAAATGATGGAAATGAAGCATGTTGTGCTTTTCCCACGTGTTTTAAGCACTTCATTGAGATTACTTTAGTCATCCATGGGATAACCCGGTAATGTAGGTCAGTGTTGCTGCCATGCTACAGATGGAGGGAGAGCCATTGTGGTATAGTGGTTTGAGCATTAGACCATGATCCTGGAGACCAGGGTTTGATACCCTACTCAGCCATGGAAACCCACTGGTGACCTTGGGCATATCAGACACTCTCATCCCCAGAAAACTCAGTGATAGGGTTGCCATAAGTCAGAAACGACTTGAAGGCAAACAACAACAGCAGCAACAACAGATGGGGATGGTTTAGGTATGAGACAGGAAGAGAGCAGCTTGCCTAAATCTCTTTTGTCAGGCCATTTCCGTACTACACTCTTATAGCGCGGTTATTCCACTTTCAACATCCTATGGAATCCTGGGGTTTGCAGCTAGCCCCTCCCTATACTGCAAACCCCAGGATTCCATAGGATGTTGAAAGTGGAATAATCGCGCTATAAGAGTGTAGTGCGGAAATGGCCTCAGTCTGTAGCAGGGGTCAGATTTGAACTGGTGACTTCCTGCAATTTTATTTGAGTCTCCGCCTCAGTTTCTGGAGGAAAGAATCTCTTCTATCAGTTATGCACCCTGAAAACATCAAAAGGAGGAAGGGAGGGGAGAAAATAAGGAATGTAGCAGCACTTTTGAGACTAATTGGTTTTTATTTTAGCATGAGTGTTTGTGGATAAAAACACAGTACAGTTACTCTTAAAGGTGATGCCACATCCATGTTTGCTCTGATTTTTCCATTTATTTAGAGAATTATTTCTTTATGTAGAGATTTGTTTTTTAAACAACAGTAAGAAACAGACAAACAAAACAGGAGTGGAAGGATATTTAAGCAACCCTTAATAGCTTTTTGGGTGGAATGATAAAGATGTTGCCGTTTAGTGCCTCGGTAATTAAAAATAGGTTTTCTCTTACTTTTTTTTTTTTTTAATAGCCCTGAGTTCTGGTTTATAAAAATGGATGGTGAACATACGGTACGACATAAAAATCCATGTGGTACAGAGGAAAGGAGGGGGGAAATCATAATAAAGAAAGTAGTAACCACTTTAAGTCCGAAACAGATGTGCAAAAGAAAACTCCAATTTTTTTTTATTATTATGGTTGTGTGTGTGTGTGTGTGTACATGTGCGTGCATGCACGCGCATGAAAGAGAGGGGGGATATTTTTGGTTCCTGCTTGGCTTTCTTTGTAGCAAAGCTGCTTTCTAGAATTTACTTTCCTTTATTAGAGTTGCAACTCAGGCTTTGTGTGGGCCCCTGGGGGTTTTGGCCAGCCGCTGGCAATTTCTCTCAGACACCCAATTACCCCTGACGTCAATGCCGTCTCTCCCTTCTCCCTTGGGTGCCCACATTTTTTCCTTCGTAACACTAATAGCTGACTAGCTAAGTGCCTGTTATTTCCTTGGCAGAAGATTTGATTGTGTTTTGGGCCGGATACTAAATCCAAAAACTATGTAAAAATGTCAATAGGTGAGTGCACATTGATTTCGGTTAGTCACAGTGATATCTGAGCCCCTTTGGGGGCTCTGTCTGGGGAAGTATTTTACAAGAAAGATAATATAACAGAAAATTACTGGAGCTGCACGGGTCTCTGGTGGGTTTCTTAGGGGCCTGCTAAGTTTCTGTAGAACCAGCAAATACTTTATTAATCTAAATTTGTGGTTTTGTTCTTTTATTCTCTTCAGAAGGGTTTGAGTTTTAATGATGAAGCTCCGATGGAGAGGACTTGGAATGTGCTGGCCTGCTCTTTGGCTCACTGGTGGGAGAACCCTTACTGAGTAATGAACTCCCAGCGGATTGTGGGAGAAATACAGCACTGTTTCCGTGCCTGGTTCCCAGGGACCGCTGCACGCCCGCCTGGCCTGTTTCTTGCCAGGCAGAGGTCTGCGTGAGCAGATAAAGTGGAGGGAGTGAGGGACTCGCTGACAGCTGTGCTGGGCCGGCACTGACTGGGAGCGGCTGATAAGGGCCCGGCAAGGAGAGAGAACCGGCAGCTTTGCTCCGCCAGAAATCTGACAGGCTAACGCAACTGGCAAAGAAAAGTTAAACACAACTGGTTTGGAGGAGGCGCGGGAGGGGGCCGTGTGTGGAGGGGGAGAGGGCTGTTAGGAAAGATAATGGTAATTGATTGAATCAAAGTAGCAGAGGCAGGCCCAGGGTATTTCTTTTTGCTCCCCATCCCCTTCCGCCTTTGCCTCCTCCTTGCAATTAATTTCTCTCCCTCCTTTCTCTGATTTTTTCCAAACCGAAGTATCCTAGGAGCTCAGGTTGCAATGTGCATAAGCTGCTCTCGAAGATAATAAGCCCGTGCCCTCTTCAGCTTTCGGAGGGGAAACTTGGGCCAAGGGGGGGGGGGGGAGACCGAACAAGCAAACAAACAACAAAAATACTCCTTAAAGTTAATAAAAAAAAATATGTCTCACTTCTTGGTTCGTAATGCGATTGTTGGTTATTTTTTTCCCGTTTCAAAAAAGAGAGGAAAAAAAATTCCTTTGTTAGATATTGCGAGAATAAGAATAGCTGCCACAGAGGAATGCCTGTGTTGTATTTTATTTTGCTTGCATTTATTGGATTGGGGCCAGATTTCATCACATTCAGAGCGGGCTGCCAAAATCAGTGGGACTTAAGTCATAGATGTCAGTGGGTCTATTCCAAACTTGACTAAGTGTGGATCATCCAAATCATTTTTAATATAATTTTGTTCCTGTACCGCTATCAATATCCATAAAGCTTTGCAGAGTAGTTAGTATAAGTGAATAAGAAGTGCCTGCCCCAAAGAGCTTACAGTTGTATTTTATTGAATGAATTTACAGCAGGATTTTAAACGTATTTACTAAGGTAGGAGTAAGGAATCTTTGACCCTCCAGGAGTTGTTGGTCTCCTAACAGTTATCAACCCCAGCAACCATAACCAGTGGTCAGGAATTACGGGAGGTCACACTTCCCTCCCTCCTGTGCTGTGGAGGAAGCCTCATTGAGACTTGAACACACATGGGGTTGCCCTCTCAGTCACTTGATGGAAGAAGGAAAAGGTGGGTGAGCCAAGATTATAAGAGGTGAATGCAAGAAAAAAATCATATAGATTAAGACCAAAACAATTCAGAGGATCTACATCCAAGTTCATTGACTCGCCAGATTTGGCAATACTGTTTGCCATTTTGATCTAGACGACAAGGTGGAAGAAGTTTAACCCTTGCTACCACACTGTTTCACTGATTTTAAATGTTATTCTTCCGAAGCTGAAGTTAGCCTTGCTGTCTTTTTCCCCTTGGCAGGACTACTAGCTACCTTGTTGTTGTTGTTATGTGCGCCTTCCCGACTGATAGCAACCTTAAGGTGAACTGTCACATGGATTTCTGGAGGCTGAGAGTGTGTGATGTGCTCAGGGTCACCCAGTGAGTTTCCATGGCCGGGGAAGGGGAATTGAACCCTGGTTTCCAGAGTCATAGTCTAAAGTTCAAACCACTACACCTTGTTGGCTCACACAGTCTATCCTAGGAGAGGGAAATGTAAATCAAGGACAAAATGCTCAGGGGAGATATTAATCCTCCTCTTTCAGTGGTGCTGCTCTTATTAAAATGGGAGCAACACTCAAATGGGTGTGTCTTTGTGGGTGTCTAGAAAACCCTTCACGAAGCCCACAAGTCCGTTTACTGTCTCTTCCCAGTTAAGTCAAAATATGCCCTCCTCATAAAGTGCATCTGAGGAACCAAAGACTGATATCAAGAGAAATAACCTTATTTTGTAATTTTCCATTTTGAAAATGGAGTGCAGGAAATATTGCTGCTGGAAGATACCCATTCTTATGCATGAAGATAGGTCTGACATTGGTTAACTGGAGCTTTTGGAGGACTGTGGGTGAATGGGTTGGATTGTTTCTCCAGATCTTTGGTGTTTGGCTGTTCTTTTGCAACAGATACAATATTTTTTGAAATATTAACTGAAGTACATCCTCCCATGGTTACATACCGCCTCCCCTCCCCACCATTTAAGATTGGGCTTTTGACATAAGTTTATGAAAACGGTTTGGGCTTCTTTATTGAACCCACCTTGGCTTTCCCTTTGAATTGCCAGCCTTTTTTGAAGTCTGATTGATTCCTTATGCCAGTATGCTTTGCCAAAGGACTTGAAGGGGCTCCAGTCTTTTCAGGTGTTTGCTCCCCTCTTACCACTTCCACAAAGACCAGTTGATTTCTGTGACTGTATCCCAAGTTATCTCCCCAAGGCAGTGTCTGTTTTCTTCTCAATCGTTGACACTATTTCTGTGGACTCCTCTTGCCAAATACAGTCATCCATCAGAAGTTAGACATCAGGCGTTAAGTTTTCACATATTACCTGGAGAGGGTCTTGAATGTTCTTCTCTGTTTGGGGCTAAGTCCAGATGGGAACTAATTTTCAAATCAAAGCACAATCTGAAGGCACACTTTGAGACTAATTACAGAGAAGCAGCCACCTCTGTCCCTTTATTTATTTATTTACTTACAGTATTTCAAAGCCGTTTTTGGGGCAGGTGACCCAGGATAGAAGAGTCTCTTTCAGAATTGTTTTTCTCTGATTAGTTGTCCATCATTCCATCATGGGCTGGAAGGAGAGGAAGATCCCCCAGTATATCCTCGATTATTATTCTGGTCTGCCTCCTGTTGGCTGAACAAAAGACAAGAAGACACAATGGCCCTAAGCCTAAAGGGAGTAAAAATGAAGTGAAGATGAAAAATGGGTTTTGTAGCATTCGTTTCTTCACTTTGAATATTTTTGTCTCATCGTCGGTTTAGGATGACCCTCAGAAGCTTATGCATGACCAAGAAAAACATGACAGTTCCTGCCAGCAGGCTTACATTCGAAGGCAGTGCTACTTAAAGTGGTGGTCCCATGAATGGGTGCTGGTCCCCGAAGAGTTTCCAGGAAAGAAAGAAACAGCTGTGGCCCAAAATAGGGAATTTGGTCACTGGCCCATTGGGACAAAAATGGCCGATCCTGCACATTAGATAGCTTGAGATGTGCTGCTCTGAGAGACAGCCCAACAAGGAAAATGGATGAGGAGGGAAGGAAGAAGGGAAGGTAAGCTTAGGCAGCAGTAAGTTAAGCATAATTTCTCATGACAGGGAGCAAGAAATAGTTCAGAATGTAACACAGGACTAGGAACATAGTAGATAGAGCTGGCTTTTCAGAAAAGCTTATGGAATAGATCTTCTTCCCATCTCTTCTCCATCTTTTGAAGAATGCTGGAATGGCTTCTGCCTGATGAACCCTTTAATTAATCCTCCATTTGCTGATTCTTATATATGTTTTGTCATGGTATTTTCAATATATACCATGATGATCCCTAGACGTTCTTATTGAACCAAATATTCTTTGTTATCTCTTTTCAGTGGGAATCCCATTTTATTATAGATTGGACTAACAGCCAGTGATCTGCATTAACATTTCACACCAACAGAATCTTTGAAAGGATTTTAAAAGCAATGTGCAAATAGATTCTGTGTTTGCAAACAGCAACAACAACAGCGAAAAGGAAAAAAAAAAGATGAATATTTGATTTTGTTACCAGGAAATCCCATGGCTTAAGTTTATTGTTATGTGTGACTTGTAGTCTCTGTGTGCATGTATTTTCAGGCCATATTACAAGGTCAGCCATTTCTGCCTAAAAAAGAAAGAGGTGGGTGGGGGAGAGTTTGGGTTGGAGGGAATGGTAGATGTTTGAAGTTTAATAATGCTTCTGCTTAAGCCCTGTCCCAGAACAATCCTTTTTTCTGCTGCTGAGCTTCAACAGCCAGTTTTGATCTGCTGCCCCGTGGAGCGGTGTCCTATGTGAATTCGGAGGGGTCTTCCCCCGCCACCAACCGGGAGGCCTGGAAATAAAGCGTAGCCTCAGGTAGCTAGATTTCTCCTTCCTAAAGACGTTCCCGAGGCATCGCCTGGAGCAGTCTTCCTGAAATTGTTTCACGCAATTGCTCTGGATGACTATTTCCATCATTCCATGTGTCCCCCTCCCTCCCTCGACTTTTCTCTCTCTCCCCCCCCAACTCCATCCATCCATCCCATCCATCCATTCAACTCACCCTCCCTTCCTCTGGCATGAGAGTGGAGTTTTGGAAATCCCATTCGGAATTCCCAATTGCTTTTATGACTGCAAATTAAAATAAGCAAAAAATCAAGTTTTTTTTTTTTTTTTTGGCAGGCAGAGGGGAGGAACTGGCAGGGGTTGAAAACAGGAGCCCCTCAGCAAGACAAAACCCAGTGGCCTTCAAAACTTTTTCTCCACCCCCCCACCCTATCTCCCTCTCCTTTTTCACCCCATGACTTGAAGGATGTGGACAGTAATTAAAGGACCCCCCCTGGTTCCTCATTTTCTGTGCCTGCTCCTTTGATCTGGTTTGTGTTGGAGAGCTATTTTCATTGTTCCTGCCTTTTTTCTTTTATTCTCTACCAGACCCTTTGATGTGAAAAATGATGATCGTCAGTCCTGAAATAAAAATGGGGGAAGGATATATAATATTAAGGGCAGCAGCTAATGTGTCTTTCCTGTATTGATATAGGTATGGGTGGATGTATGGACATGATTGAAAAGGAATAGAGGGGGAAAAAACCCTGAAATGAGTTTTTAAATTTTTTTTTTAAGAAAAGGGTTAAGGGAAAAGATGCATTGAATCTTAACTCTTTTGTGAGTTAGCAGTAGGGGGTTGCTGGTCCTATTCCCTCTTCCCCTTGGTTAAGCATCTAAGTTTTTTTTTTAAAAAAAAAATTCTTTAAATGTGAGGTTTATCACTACATGTAATCTGGAGGGAGTTTGGCCTAATTGTTCCCACATGAGAGAGCCAATGTGCTGGAAAAGAACAGCCGAGTTCATTCTGACTGGCTTCACTTGGCAGACGCAGTGGGAGTGTAGCAATACTGTTTATTAGTGTACGTTAATAAACTTATAAGAGATCAGCTGCAGGTGGTAGCTTAAGGAAATGTTAACTCAGGTAGGTTAGATAGCAACATGAAGGCCATTAGTAAAAATTAAAGGGGTGAAAGGATAGGGGATCCTGTCCTGTAGACACCAAGCAACATTTAGTTCTCTGCAGGCTTTTGAACTACTCTGTGTGTGTTTGCAAAGAGTGTGTGGGGGGGGGGGCTGAGGCCTCTCTTCTCTTGGTTCCAGCAAGACTGGCAGAAATTGCATCCCATCTCCCAATTTCCCACTAGGCCATCCATTCCCCTAGGAGAGGGCAGGTGGTGTTTGTGTAGACTTCTGTCCCGGCCTGGGGGTTTGGGTCAAAAGGAAGCAGCTTAAAACCACTTCTGCTGCTGTATGTATTTGTCTTTGCACGTATGGTGGGGACGTTGGACCACAGTCCATACAGACCGCCCAGGGGATGTTGGGAGTTAGTGCATTTCCCATCTGCCTTAGCTACACTCCCTTCCCTGAGGGTGCGTGATAACAATGAATATCTACTTTCCCTGCCTTTGAGTGTGTAAAACATTGATGAAGAATTGAGGATGCTGCATTTAATTTAAAATGTCCCCTGTAAATGCTTTGCAGACATTATTCCTGAATAATGTCTTTAAAGCATTTACAGGAGACATTTTAAATTAAATATACTGAAAACTCCGAGGCTGAAGATGTGGGTGTTAGACAACTTCTCCCCTTGCTTAGCCATGTTGGCTGAAGAATTCTGGGATATGCATTCCAAAAAAGGAACTTTTCCAAGCACTGTTCTCCTCCTCCAGCTACTTTTAAAAATTCCCTTGAGTTCAAAATAGTTTTTTGAGAGGAGAGTTATTTCATGAATTGTTGCAACGGTAAATGGTCACATACACTATTTACTTGTCTTTTATCCCTTCTAACAATCCTTTCAGAGAGCTTTTTATGCCAGGGAGTCAGAGGAGTTTGAAAAGCAAGCAATGAGTAGTAGTGGGGGCAGGCTGCACGTAAGAACGCAACTCCAATTTCATAGGATTTGTTGCTGTGTGCCTTAAAGTTGGCTCCAGTTTATGGGAACTCTTATCTTAGGGCTTTCTTGTCAAGATTTGTTCACAGCGGGTTTGCTGTTGCCTTCCTTCTGCTGAGGCTGAGAGAGTGTAACTTGCCTGAGCTCACACAGTGTGTTTCCATGGCTGAGTGGTAATTTGAACTCTGGTCTTTCAGAGTCTTGGACCCATACTCAAGCCACCATGCTGGCTCTTGTTGTATAGGGTTTTCTGCTCAAATTTAGCTTGTTGCCCCACACTCTTCAGTGTCTGCTGTGGGGTAGAGAGAGTGGGAAAATAATGCATTTTACTGTCCTCTTCCACAGATAGAGAGGGAAGAAATCGAGTCTCAAAATCTGGAAAATTGCTGCCAGTCAGTGTAGACAGAGCTGAATTAAGTTGCTGTTTGCTTTGTGGGTCAAAAAATACAGGAAAAATAGGGTGCTTTGTGCATGTGTGCACATGTGTGTAAAAGGATTAATTCCGCACTCACAGTGTCACAGCTCTGATCTACATGCCCTCCCTTTCCTGGCTTTTCCCATTATACAAATTTCAGGAGATTGGATTAGAGCTGTCCTAATAACTAATGTGTTGGATGTTGAACTAAGACTGTGGGAGAACGGGGTTCGAATACCCTCTCGGGGATGGATACCCACTGACCGACCTTGGGCAAATCACACTGTCCAGGACTCAGAGGAAAGCAAAGGCAAACCCACTCTGGACAAAGCTTGCCAAGAAAACCCTATGATGGATTCGCCTTAGGGTTGTCATAAGTCAGAAATGAAGTCACACAACAACAATACTTTGACCATATGAGCATGTCCATGTGAGACACACCATGCCTAGCCAGTACACAATTGAAATAGCTACAGTCCTGCATGGTATATTATGCCACATCTGTCCTTTGTGGATTAGAGATCATCACTGACTCTCTGTGTGTATGATAACGGATAAATAGGTTGGTCTATAGGAAGACATTTCAATGGATTTCTAATTGCATGTGTCTTAACCTTAATCACTGGAAGTTTTTATGTGTTTGTGTGTCTTTATCTTTATCTTTTCTTTTTTTCTGTTCCTCTCATCTCTTCCCTCTGCTTACTCTGTAACTGCTTTTCTTTTTGCCCCCGTCTCTTCACTGTGCATGTATGTTTGTTTTTCTGGGTTTGTATCCGTTCACTCTGCAACTGATAGCTCTTTTCCCCTTCTCCCCATCCCACTGAGCTCCAGGAAACTTTTTACGGCTGCAACTCTCTTGCTAGCTTTCATCTCTCCCCCAGCCTTGCATGAGGGTGCCTGTGTGCAGACTTCATCCCTATTTCTTTATCAGATACCCCCCCCCCGTGGTGAGGTCCTGGGCTTTCACATACTTTAGCACATTGTGAAGTTTCCTTGGCTATGCAGAAGCCGGGCCAAGATTGTCAGTAGTTCAGTTGGTGCAATGGCTCAGCCCTCTTGACAGCTGGGGGCCCAGTGCTGAAGGAAAAAGGTATCATTTGCTTCCTTTTCTTCCACAGACTCTTCCTGAATGTTTCATTGGTTCCATTATCATCACCATTTTGCATGTCGCTAGAGGAAAAAGTGGCTTGATCTCATATTAGGTCTCAATATAGTTAGAGATAGCCAGTATGATGTAGTGGTTTGAACACTGGGCTATGACGCTGGAGACCAGGGTTCGATTTTCCGTTCGGCCATGGAAACCCACTGGGTACTCTTGGGTGCATCACACACACTTGGCCCCAGAAAACCCCCATGATAGGTTTGCCTTAGGATTGCCATAAGTCAGAAACAACTTGAAGGCACACAAGAAGAATACAGTTAGAATACTTTTGTACTGCTTTACCTGCCATGACTTAGTCCTGCAGAATCCTGGAGTTTGTTGTTTGGTGAGGCACTAGCATTCTCTGGCAAAGATTTCTCGGTATCTCAGAAAACTACTGATCCCAGGATTCCATAGGATAGAATCATGGCAGTTAAAGTGGTGTAAAAATACTGTAAATTGTGTACTGAAAAAGAGACCTCACAAATAGATAGTTTGTATGGTCCTATTTGTCTGTCTGTCTGTCTGTCTGTCTGTCTGTCTGTCTCTTTTTCTGTGTCACAATTCCTAGATATATCACAGATTTGCAGAAATGGGGGTCCTATTGTGAGAACTGCTTCAAGGCCCCAGATACCTTAATTCAGCCTCGGCAGAAGCTTTAGTTTTCCAGTTGTGGGTGATTCCTTTTTGCTTCCACAGTTTACTTTGAGAGGAAAAGATGATAACATGCACAGAAGGAGGTGCACAGATGTAAAAGGGAATTTCTCTAATGTCTCCCATTGTTTTCCCAAGTTACCAGCATTTGTCAGGTAACGTAGATCCCCATTGTTGTAAGGGGATTTTGTAATCTTTCACCTGCAGTTAAGATAAAGACGGATATTTCTTTCAATTATTGATCAAAGCTTTCAGCTCTCACAGCTTCTTGCAGTCTAAGTGCAACTAGCTCGACTTCTCTTGTAAGCTTTGTGTGCGCAGAGACATTCTGATGTGTGTGTATGTTTAAAGTGGTCAAAAAACATCTCCCCCCCCGATACTTTATGCTATATCATTGGTTGACTTGGATTTCTGGGATTTGAAGTCCATTCTAGTTTTAAAACTAGTGGTCTTCGGTGTGTATGCACTGTACCTTTACAGGTGAATGACAATGCATTATTTGGAAGTATATGTAGAACACAGGGTCAGCATGGTTTGAGTGTTGGACTACAACCTTGGAGGCCAGGGTTTGATTCTCTGCTGTTCACCTTAAGGTTGCCATAAGTTGGAAGTGACTTGAGGGCACAATATGTAGAACACAAGAGCCAGCATAGTGTAGTGGTTTGAGTATTGCACTTTAAGTCTGGAGACCAAGGTTCAAATCCCCACTTGGCCATGGAAACCCACTGGGTGACTGCAGGCAAGTCACATTATCTCAGCTTAGAGAAGAGCAAAGGCAAACCTCCTCTGAACAAATCTTGCCAAGAAAAAAAACCCATGATATGTTTGTCTTAGGGTTGCCATAGATTGGAAACAACTTGTATATAACAAGAGTATATACAACAGTTGTGACACCGCTGTTTTAACTAAATATTTCAGAGGGGTCAGTTTTGTGGTGAAGTGATGGGAGAGTACATAATCCTTCTCCCATTTGCTGTTTCTCCAGACCAATCCCTTCCTGCCCAATAATTTTCCCTTCGTGGGATGAGGTTCTGTGTGTGATTTAGAGCTGAGAAACATGACAGTCTCATTTTCTTATGTCAGATTCTCATTTCCTTCCAAAAGATCTCTCTCTCTCTCAGTTTTTCTCTCTCTCTCTCTCTCTCTGTATATGTAATGAAAAGCAATCCTGGGTCATTACTGTGCACATCTGAATGTGTGGTAGGCCAGTGGTACAAACATGTATCCTGCCATCACCCCAAGCCAGAATGGGCAATGGTGAAGGATGATGGGAGCTGCAGTCCAACCACACTTGAATGGAAGCAAGTTTACCATTCCTGTTGTGTGACAAACTACATGCTTTGATGAGAAACACGATGGATATGTATGAATGCATTTCATTCTCATCTTTTATCAGCAAAGAAGAAGAAGACTAGGTTCCGTGTGTGATGGAATAAATTTTATTCTTAAAAAAGGCAACAGTGATCTTCTTCTTCTTTTTATTTTTTTAAATGGAGGAAGCTGTTTTAAATGTTTTCTCGGTGCCGTAATGGCAGTAGCTGGCTTTGAATACTTTAGTAAGCAATGTCTGGTGTCTTTTAAAAATGATCTTTAACCAGCTTAAAATCCTACAAAATGTTTTGTGGCAGATGGGGAAAGAGAGAGAAAACACAGACATACATTCAAAGATGCTTTACAAGTAGGAGAACCAAAGCAAGGACTAATTCTGTGATACCAATATAACAGTAGAGGCTTATATAATTTAGTGAACAAAACAAAGCAACAACAGAACAACAACAAAACCTGGAGAAAGCCTGCGATTTGAAAATAACTGGTTTTTATTGCAGTTACATGGTAGGTTGGATCCCTCCTGTCAAATCTTCTGATTAGAATAATAAGGGATAGATAGAAAACAGGCTGTCTCCATCACTTTTGGTGCACAAAGAGACAGGTGTCACAGAAGGAGGATAAGTTTTCAAAAATGAGGGAGTTCTGTTGTGAAAATTACCAGCCATGCACTACTCTTCAGTTTTCTCAGTCTTTACCAGAAATGTCTACTGGTTTTTTGTGGTTGTTTTTTTGTAGAGGGGGGTTAAGAAAGCTTGCTAAGCTGGCCTTGGGGATGCCCAGATCCTCCCTCATCACCACTGCTTCTTGGTTTTCTGCAATGCTGCTGCAGTTAAGGTTGCCAGAATAAAAATTCAGTGGGGGCTCCTGAATTTTTAAAGATTGTGTATAGAAGGGATTTCAGCAAGTGGCTTGTTGTCTGGTTCTGTGACAAATAGCAGCTGCTAAACTTTCCTCTTTTACACAACCAGTAGAGGCACAGGAGCCCTCTCTAGTTTTCACTCTGGCAACCCGAGTTGCAGCTGTTGGGCTTGCCCCTGCCTTCACTTACAATTTGTGCCCTAAAAGCATACAGAAAGCACCCCAGGACATGAAAACGTGTAGAAGCACCGCTCCGTTCCTGCAAGCACCCCGGAACTTTGCACTATCCCCAAATGACTTAGGTTTTCCTCTGCAATCCCTCTCAAAATGGTGACCATTGCCATTTTGAGAGGGACCACAGAGGAAAACTGAGGCATTTGGGCTTGTTCTGGGAATGCAGCCAGGAGGGCATCTGGGGGTGGGGGGATTGGCTGCTGGCTCCCATTCAATTGCCCACCCTGGCTCACAGGCAGGAGTACACCAATGCTACAACTGGGAATAGAGGTGCTACAATGGGCAGATATCCCTATTAATGAATGCAATGAGATGGTCATGGGAGTAAGTCCAGGGATGCTGGGGGAGAAGGCAGCAGGTCCAGCCAGGCTGAGTGGAAGCCTGGGAAATGTGCCAGTATGCCAAGTGGTAACACTGGTCCTACATGGTTCATACCGTAACAAAGAAAAGAAAAAAAGAAAACAGAAAAGAAAACAGAAGTCTTACTATGAACATAGCCTGTTCTTGCTCCATTAGTTTCCAAGATGCTCTTCCATGATGCAAACAACTGATACTACTCAGTTGTTCCAACCACTTCATTTCTTCCCGTGTTGCTCCCTTATGCTTGGGAGACTGCTTAAAGTATCTGACCACACAGGTAAGCGCCAGCACATCCAGCCCTCTCTCTATGGCTTGGTCTTCTAGATCAGTGCTTCTCGGGCTCTATCTGATGTGGGAGATCAGCACTTATTTTTTTCCCAGTGTGCTAGAGACAGGCACCACATCTGTGCCCATTGCTTAGAGTTCCTTATTTCTTTCTTTGAAACTTACCAGGGGCAGCACCGGCCCAAGGGCCACCCTTTGAGTGTCTTCAGCTGGTCCATTGGGATCCATTGATTCTGGAAGCTTGCCCTAAAGTGGGTCAACCACCATGTACATTTGTGTGTGTATGTGTGTGTGCGCATGTGTCTTCAAATCACCTGCCACCTTATGATGGCCCCGTGAATTTCATAAGGTTTCTTAGGAAAGGGATATTCAGAGGTGGTTTGCTGTAGCTTGTAGCAGTTGGTATCCTTTGGCAGTCCCCCATCCAAGTACTGACCAGACCTGACTGTGCTTATCTTCCAAGATCAGACTGGGTCTGATGCCTTCAGGATATTTAGGCCTCTTGCCATGTAAATATGAAAGAATAAATAGGAATGCATGTTTGGAGAAAAGGTTAGGCTTGATCTGAAAAGGCTGAAGGTTGCTCTGAGTTGTCTGAGGTATATGAAAGCAGCACGTGATAAATAACTCTATGTAGATGAGAGAATGGTTTCAGGATGCTTTTGCCAGCTTTTGCAGGTTTAGCCTTCTCTGTTGTCGGGGGTATTCCTTGTAATCCAGTCAGAAATGGGAAAGTTTAAAGCACAGCTGGTAAATATATGTTATGTTTTTCCTAATATATGAAACTGTGATATGTGTGGCTGTTCGTTGTGAATCTCCTTGGGAGCCTTTGCTGGCTGAAGGTGATAAATACTTTTATTTGGTTACGATGGTATGATGTGGATGTTACTGTTCAATGAGATTTTTCCGATGGGGTAATATATTTTGTTTACATTGTAATACACTGTGATTACGTTTACCTTGTATTGGAGTTCAGAGGTGTTCTCCAGCACCCACTAAGAATAAAGCAGGAGTTTTATTGTGTTTTTATACTAAAACAAACAGTTAATTCAAAAGAAGCTGAACTGTATGGTGGAACTTGAATTCTCTTAGCAAAGTTTATTACATGTTGATCTTACTCTTTCTCCAAGCAGCTCAGGGCAGCGTATTTTCACCCCTATCCTTCTCCATTTTATCTTTTTAATAACCCTGTCGGATAGGTTATGTCGAGGGAGAGTTCCTACTGCTCAGGATGGTGCAGTGAATTTCAGAACTGAGTTTATGGTTTGAAACCTGGTTTGGCCAGATTCAGTCAAATGGCCTTCATTTTCACTATTCTCTAGTAATGTATTGCTTTGCGATCATCATTTCCCCTACTGGCATTTTCCCCTATAACGTTTCCCCTATTCCTCCCTTTAAACACCTTTATTGATGATGTCATTCTTCTGCGCTGTTTCTCCTCTTCCTCTTCCTCCTCCTGCTCTTCTTCTTCTCTCATCTCTACCTTCCACAACACTAGGCAGCGTCTGATGGCTGCAGTAACACATTTTTTTAAAAAAATTCCACACTCGTAAGGTTGACTCATATCTCCATGTGTGGGTGAGCTCACATATCAAGGTTAGTTGGGAAAGGCAATGACTGCTTATTCCCAAAGGAGGGAGGGAGACAGAGCCGAGCGTTGTCTATATTCCCTAATCTGGCGTCTTGAGCTCCAGATGTGCAGGCTGGAAGCTTTGGAAGGAAGAAAGATGGTCAGACAGCTGTAAATTGCTAGAATCCATGCTCTACTTACTGGACACACGAGAAGAGTCTATGCACAGACAGTAGCAACACTTCATTGTATCATGGTGATTGTCAAAAATTGTGTTCATAGTCTGGACTTATCTTCTGCTGTGATTTGGTTGGAGGACTGGGTATTTGAGCAGCCCCTGCTATGCCACTTTGGCTACGGAGCCATCACTATTCACATTATTTTTGACTCTTATAAATTGACTGTAAAATCTGTTTACTGTGAGTGAACCGCCATAGAATCAGGAAGTGACTCCAGTGGACACTGTAGCATTGGTTTCCTGTGAGTTTATTCCAATTTGGCCTCACTGTCTTTCCACTGAGTCTAGCGGAATTTATTTCTGATTTTGCTGGAGCACTGGTAAGAAGAGTTGCGTCAGGTTAACTGTTCAGCTGTTTGGCTTTTTTTGTTTTGTTTTGTTTCCTTTTTCATTCTGAGCTTGTGTTTTCTGTGCGTTCGGTGAGGATTGATTCCTATAGCGCAAATGGCAGCTCTGTGGGATTTTTTGTTTCTTTTTAAAAAAATACAACAAAACTGAGGTCTGAACTGTCACCATTTTTATCTTGGTACTGTTTTACCAATCTGCATCTTTCCCCTTGGTGTGCAAAAATTTATCACGGATTTTCAGAGAATTTGGATTCTACCTCTCAAACAAAAGTCTTGAAGGAACTGAAAGAGAGAAAGGAATGAGGCACTGGGTAAAAAAGATCTCAAAAGCCAGAGAGAGAGAGAGAAAGACAGAGAGAGGAGAGAGAATGGAGCTAAGAATAATGAGGGAGCAGCTTGGTAGACCAAATGCTTTGAACGCAGAAGATATCATGTTCAGTCCTCAACATCTCCAGGTAGGAGTAGATTCTTGTTTGAAATTCTGAATTGCAACTGGTATTCAGTTTACATTAATTCCCTGCTAAATCAGGAATGAATAATCTATGACAGGTGTTCTTGTACTGGAAATCCCATGGATCTTCATCATAGGTTATGATGCCTGGGGGCTGATGGGAGTTGTAGTTTGATGACATATGAAGGGTCACCCCTGTGCTAGGTAGAGCAAAGGCCTGCTTACTAAATCAAGGATAAACAGTGAAGTCCATCTTTAGGCAATGGAAAACAGTGTCTGGAGATAGTGCCTGCATCTGTATCCAGAGTTCCTGGGAAGTCTGAGGTTTTAGTTTCCTGGCTGGAAATGACCTGCTTTGCATAACTCGTAGAACTTCAGAGTTGAAAGAGATCCCAAGGATCATCTGGTTTAACCCCTTTCAAACTGGGAGTCCACATCTAAAGCATCTATGATAGATGGACATGCAACCTCTGTTAAAAAACCTCCAGTGAAGGAGAATCCACAACCTTCCCAAATGGTTCATTCCACTGTTGAACAGTTCTTTCCATAAGGAAGCTTTTATAAATGTTTAGCTGAATTTCTTTCTTTCTTTCTTTCTTTGTTTTTATTTCTTGCAGTCTGAAATCCTTGATTTGTGTTCTACTTTCTGGAGCAGCAGAAAAAAGCTTGTTCCATCTGACACGTGATGTCTCTTCAGATATTTAAAGATGGCTGTCAGATAGCCCTTCAGTCTTCTCTTCTCCAGGCTAAACATACTCCTGAACCATTACTCATAGGGTTTGGTTTCCAGAACCTTTATCATCTTGTTGCCCTGTTCTGGATCTGCTCCAGCTTATGTAACTCCTTCTGAAACTATAATGTTCAGGACTGGACTCATTATTCCAGGTGAGGTCTGATCAATGCTGAATAGAGTGGTATTGTCACTTCCCTTGATCTGGACCCTGTAGCCTAGGTCTGTATTAGCCTTTTTCTTCCCCACCACATCATCCAATTGATGTATGTTTAACTTGCGGTCTACAGAAATCCTACATGGTTTTCATGTACACTGTTGTCATGTCATCCTGTATTTGTGGGTCAAGTGTTCATACTCTCATTCCTTCAACCAGTAGACTTCAAGTTGGACTACATCCACAGCATTCCTTTGATCTACCAAGCTTGTAAATATATACATAGAAAAGGTAAGATCAATTTGAATTGTTTTGGAAACTCATATAACCACAATATTCTTTTCTCACAGACCAACTTTTTAATGCTCTGTTATAAAATGTTTCCTGAACTTGGCGTCAGGGTGACTGGTCTTCTTTTTTTTTAAACCTCTTTTGTAAATGGGGACAACATTTGTGCACATCCAGTCTACAGGGACCTCACTTATTCGCCAAGAATTTTTGAATATTATAGAGAGAGGATAAGAGATTACATTTTCAAGTTCTTTTATAGCAGTTTTTCCGGTTCTGGAAACTTGAATTTGTTTAAAGTAGCTTGGTGTCTCTATAC
Source organism: Iguana delicatissima (assembly GCA_948472985.1). Lineage (NCBI taxonomy): Eukaryota > Metazoa > Chordata > Lepidosauria > Squamata > Iguanidae > Iguana > Iguana delicatissima. The sequence goes on from CAOKZL010000013.1 coordinate 759,601, forward strand.
TGCCTCTTTGCCTATCTTGGGCTGTACCCCCTCACTCATCATTTATTCTATTTTTACCAGGTTGGATACTGTTTTCCTTTAGGGAGAAGACAGAGGGATGGTAGTTCTGCTGTGTTAGCATATGTGCATCTTCTTCTTGCAGCAGGCTTACCTTTTCCTTGTTTTTCCTCTTGCTTCAAACACTGCTGAAAATCTTCTTTTTATTATTTTTCACCTCTCTTGTGAACCTGAGCTCATTCTGAGCTTTAGCACTCCTGACCCCATCTCCACACAAATATTGCCTACTTCTTTGTTCTCCTCCTTAGTGATTTGACCTCATTCCATTTCTTATACATGCTTCCTTTAAAATCTTAGTTAATTCAAAAATTCCTTATGCTTCCTACTTTTCTTTCTTCTCATAATTGTTTGTGAACATGCCCTCAGTAGCTCACCTTCAAAAAACTGCCATTCATCATGAACTGGCTTCTCTTCGGGTATATCTAACCGTGGAATGTCACCCAATATTTCTTTAAGCATACTAAAATTGGCTTTCTTAAAGGCTAGAGTGTGTGCCTGACTGCACTCAATTTTCTCTTTCCTTTTCTCTTTACAACAAATCCCAAGAGGACACAATCATTTCTACCCAAGGTTCCCACTTCTTTCACAATATTGACCGCTTCTTCCCTGTTAGCAAGGATAAGTTCCAAGATAAGTCTTACCTCACTAAGATTCATTTAATGCCTATTAATTCATTTTGGCCTTGCCTGTGTTAATAGCATATCTTATTTATTTCCTTATCTCTGTGCATTAATATAGAGACATTTGGAGCTGTTGGTCATTCCTTTGAGCTGTTTTTTTTTTCCTGCCTGTTGGTGGATTCCTGTACCACTGCCTCAGTTTTCTATGCAGCATTGATGCTTGGTATCTTCATGTTCTATGAAATACTGTCCCCTTATACAGGATGGAATTTGAAGCTCTTTGGATTGGGTTTCTGGAAGTCCTAGCAAATACTTTTTCCCAGCCACTGGAAGGTGCAAGCTGTTTCTTGATAGAAAAGACAATAGTCCAAGAAACCACCCCCTCCTTGCATAACATCATAGTTACAGCTTGTTATTCACTTCCTGTATCCTGGGCCATGACTTTCAACAGGAAGGAGTGATAAAATAATAGCCTGTGCCCAAATGTCCTTCACTTTCTTCTCGCAGGTCTCATGGACACTTGCAATACATTGAAAGCAATATTTGACTGTAACATTTGTTCCCACGGGGATCAGAAGGAAGTGTAGACAGTATGTGCCATGCATCTTGGTAGCTTCCCTGCCATGTCTCTGTGTATTGAGAAGATAGTAAACCAAAAGAGATGTCTGCCTGCTGCTACCCTGATCTCCTCCAAGGGAATGATCTACCGCCATTGTATGCTTCCTTCTCCTTGGGGTTGTGTGGCAATCCTTTCATCTGCAGAACCCACCACATGCAGGCTTTAAGAGGTCTACTGTTGTCCTGAGTCTTGTGGTCTAGAGTCACTGCTGAAGGGGAAGGCCTTCAGTCAGTTGTGCAGCTCCGGAGACACTGCAGAGTTCCTGATAGTTTTCCTTTGCGTTATCATATTATTCCGTGTATTTGCCTCTTGCATTTAATGATCTTCCTCCTCATTAGAGACACACACACACTTTTTCTTATCCATCCCCAAACTCTTCATCTTCTCTGGTGACTCAAAGCGTTTATAGGTGGATCTTGAACTTTCTCCTCCAGTAGAGCAACCGGGATGCACTTGCTGGAGGTATGGCTTCCTACAGCCTCAGGCGGCAAAATAAACATGGGCCAAATATTATTGCAGGCCACTGCAGTATCTCCCTCAACACAGATTTCTTCTTGGTCCTGTGTAGGTGATGACATGGTGCTCAAAGTATCCTCCTCACGTTCTCCATTAAATGCCTTTGCGTCTGTCTTTGTTTATGCTCCTTGCTACTGGTCTTTTCCACATGAGCTCACAGAGACAGTAACGGCAGTTTTATAGAGTTAGTGCTTATAACTAGTAAACTGTAGAGCCCTTTTATGTTTCACTGTTACAGCACTATGATTCCCCTTTAACTAGCATGTTTGTGTCCTATGGGATTCTAGGGTTTGTAGTTTGGTGAGGCCCTATTTCTTTCTGGCTGAAAATTCTAAATGCCCCTTCCTAAGACTGCTAACAAAATGAAATTCAACAGAGAGAAGTGTAAGGTTCTACACTTAGGTAGAAAAAATGGAATATAGAAATATAGGATGTGCGACAAGTGGCTGGATAGCAGTACATGTGAAAGGGATCTAGGAGTCTTCATAGACCACAAGCTGAACATGAGTCAGCAGTGTGATGCGGCAGCCAAGAAAGCCAATGCAATTCTCGGTTGCATCAACAGGAGTATGGTGTCTAGATCGAGGGAGGTACTGGTACCACTCTACTCTGCTTTGGTTAGACCTCATCTTGAATACTGTGTCCAGTTCTGGGCACCCCAATTCAAGAAGGACATGGTCAAGCTGGAGCAAGTCCAGAGGAGGGCGACCAAAATGGTGAGAAGCCTGGAAGGCATGCCCTATGAGGATAGACTTAGAGAGCTGGGTATGTTTAGTCTGCAGAAGAGAAGGTTAAGAGGGGACATGATAACCATGTTCAAATATTTGAAGGGATGCCATGTAGAGGAAGGAGAGGGCTTGTTTTCTGCTGCTCCAGAGACCAGGACAAGGAGCAATGGATTCAAGCTGCAGGAAAGGAGATTCCACATGAACCTCAGGAAGAACTTCCTGATGGTCAGGGCTGTCCGGCGGTGGAATACGTTGCCTCGGAGTGTAGTGGAGTCTCCTTCTTTGGAGGTTTTTAAGCAGAGGCTGGATGGCCATTTGTCAGGAGTGCTTTGAGGGTGTTCCTGCATGGCAGGGGGTTGGACTGGATGGCCCGTGTGGTCTCTTCCAACTCTACATTTCTATGATTCTATGATAGATCCATTGGTTAGTATTAACTTCCCTTAGCGCTCACTTCCCCTCAGCAGTAGGCGCTACTCTTTAGACTTTTAGACTGCTCTTTAGTACTCTAGCTGAGCACGTGGCCTTAACTACTGAGGCTGTGGAGGCTGTACGGCAAGTCTTCAATGCTGACTCTGTCTCCTTCATAAATGCAAAGGCATATTAATTGATAATAACAAATTTACTGTAGTAAAATGGTAGCACAAGGCATTTCTTTATCATGATATGAATTGTCAGGTTACTGGGATAGAAAATTATATATGTTTATTTAGGTAAAAAATAAAAGTATACAATGATATATTTACCATACACTGTTACAGTATTACAGGTTTTTATTTTGAAGCTGGTGTCAGAATCGACACACGTCTGCAGACTCTGACTCCATCGAAAGTTGCTTCTGATGCTGAATTCACGGCTCCAGCTCCGTGATTCCGTTCCCAGCTCCACAGCCTTGCTAACTACCCAGCAAACCGCTGCCTTAACCCAAAAGGAAAAGCTCCGTTTTTAAAATCTTTTCCACAAGTCCCAGCAAAGTGCCCCTGCTTTCTCAACCTGCTCATGAGTTACTTTTAACAAAAGTCCCCAAAGCCCCTTTCAAGCATTTTAGGATGCTAAGGCCTCAGAATCGCTTTCAGTAAGAGAAAGTGGTACCTGCAACGGGCTTGAGTTTGGGGGCTGAAAAATAATGTCAGATTTGTAGAGACAGATGGGTCTATACTTTGCTGAAGGGCATGAATGGAAAACACAGTACCCTAAGGCTCTCCTTTCTGACAATGTCATCGCAAGGTATTCAGTGCAGCATATCTGTTGCTTCTTCTGAAGGTTGCTTAGAGTTAGGTCATTGGAGTGGGAATTGTGTGGATTTGCTTAGACCAGTGCGGGCGAAAGTGCACCTTGTGGCTTACACGTGACCCTAAAAGCTATTTTTGTGGCCCCTAAGCATTCCCAGTGCTGAAACAGAAACAAAAATGGTCAGAAATGGTTGTTAGTAGCCCAAAGACTTTATTTTGGGGCCACTGTTGGACCTTATATTTGGGGCCTTTGCTGCCCGGGCACATTTTTCAGGCTTCATTGGAGCTTTCTGCCTCATCTGATCACTTTCTGGCCATTTCCGCACTAGGCTGTTATAGCGCGATGATTCCACTTTCAACATCCTATGGAATCCTGGGGTTTGCAGTTTTGGGAGGGGCCAGGTGGCCCCTCCCAAAACTGCAAACCCCAGGATTCCATAGGATGTTGAAAGTGGAATCATCGTGCTATAACAGCCTAGTGCGGAAACGGCTCCTGTCTTGTTTTGGTGGCAATCACACAGCATCCTGTTCTAGCCTGCTGGGTACAAACAACCACGATCATTGTCTGAACCTCTTTTGGCTGAAAGTGTTGGTTTTGGAGAAGAAGAAGAGGAAGCAGGTCATTGATCCATACTATCGACATGTTAAATTTGCTTACAGAAAGGCCTACCTCGTTATTGTTCAGAATTGGCTTATGGGATGGAGGACAATGTAAAAAAAGGGGGGGTTTGAAGGATCGATTTTGTCTGTGACACTGCACAAGAAAGCATCACTATCTTACGATCTTTGCAGGAAGTTAAGTTAGTCTCGGGGGCGGCGGGAGTTTGTTTAGAGACTGATACCCAAGTATATACTGGGATTCTGAAAGGAAAGGAGCGTCTTTTTCTTTTTCAATTTTTAATTAGAAATCAGAGGAGTAAGAGAATTGAAATCTGCTTCACTTGAAGGTTTTGTTCAATGCTGGAATTCTCCTTAATAAGCCGAAACATTCCAGGGCTGCCTCAGTTAGCGGTTGGGTGCAGAAGCTTTACTCAGGGGGTAGACATCTTAATGCGCCAGTAATTATCATGTAATTATTTTGTAATGTGGGATCAAAATTTTTGCATATATGGCATTCTTTCATGAAACTTGAAAATAGTAGTAACAAAAAAAGAAAAGTTTTGATTCATTAAATCGCAATCTAGGCATTTTCAGTCTTTTAAAAGAGGCAGCTCTTTCCCTTCCAACCATCCCCTTCAATCCCTCCCTTCTTTCTACATACACAAATATTTTGAAACACTTTCATGGCGAGTAGCTTCAAGGTAAATAGAATAATTTAATCCCGTTTCGTTGAATATTTATCAGTTTCCTTGTTGGTAAAACTACCTTTCAACACAAGTGTCAAGTGGGTTGCAATTATCATCAAAGCTGGTAGGTACAAATAACGGATGGTCTGGTCGGTGAAAGCTAGGCACATTTGTTTCATAAAGGGAAAATCTCATGGCAGTGAAGCTGTTTCTGGGTGCTAATGCCTGTTTTCTGTCTCTGCCATTTAATTTCTCAGAAATAGAGCTATAAAAGGACTGCCTTTGACAAGCCAGCTGGAAGAATCAATTAACTCTAGCTGTCCTCCTGGATATAAATCATTTTTATTCTTCATGTAACATTATTTTTAGGCTACCTTTAAGGATGACGATGAACCCCGGATCTATTGATTGATTGATTGATTAACTATGTTGGGGTTTGGAATGGATTTATACCACACCTTTGGATGGAAATGCGTTTGAGGTGGCTCATGATCAGCATTGAAGCACAATTGTCCTCCGGCCAACAAGAATAAAAGCAGCAGAACCTGAAAATTAAAAAAAAAAATGGCTCAGAACCACCAAAAGGACAGATGAGTTGATATGCCATAACTGAGACAGTCGGCGTGTATTTTGGTACTCCCAAAGGAACTACAGTTCCCATCATCCCCAGCCAGCAGCATCATTGACCATGTTATATGGGAGTACCAGTATGTGTGAACCAGCATATCAGGACAGGTGCTAGTTTGGGGAAGGGCATCTTTGAACAGCTGGGAAATGATTTCATTACAAAAGGTGATTTCTCCTTCCACAGCTTGCAGGTGGTTGGTCTCTTTGAGTTGTGAAGCCTGAGATGGGGGTGGGGGAAGAGAAAGTGGAAATCACATCTTCATTTCTCTCCTCTTCACTTTATAAACAAGCCCACACAAGCTGTATTTTTTAAAAAACTCTGTGCGCTAAAAAGTCTTTTTCGATTGCAGTCCAGCAACATCCCTGCAGCAGCTTTTAGTTACTTTTGCAAGGAGAAACTGGAATACATACATTTCAGGAGGAGGAGAAGCCAAAACTGTCAAACCTTCTGCGGAGCCAGAGGAGTTGATCCTCCTTCCATCCCTCTGGTGATGGAATAGCTGATGCCTGATGATGGAGAGATAAGAGGACAGCCTTGGTTTCTCAGCAGAGCTAATGGAGGGCAATACCGCTTCTTCTCACTCCCTCTGCTATAGCCCAGTGGACTAGCAGCCATTCGCTTTGATACACAGTTTCTCCCTCCCCCTAATAAAAAACCCTCCCATCATTCTGTTAGAATTTACATCCCCCCCCCCGCTATAGCACATGAACTGCTCACAGATAACTAACCACCTGGATCACAATGCTCTATGTTGGAACTTTTTGATGCAACCTAATGTTTTTGTATGAGTTCTCAGTAAATGTAAACTAATAAATATTTTAAAAAAATAAAAATAAAATAAAAAACCCTCCCCATCCCTATGTGAATAGCTCCACTTCTCACCCCAAGTTAGAGATACGAAGGCCCAGAGGTGGAAGGAAACACACAAAAGTATCAGGGAAAATCGTTTCCCCATTTTTTCTAGTGTCCCCCTCCAAAAAAAAAAAAAAAAAAAATAGAGTGGGAGGAAATGCACCAAAAAATCAGGGAAAAACATTTCCCCTAATTTTTGAAGTGTCCTCCCCCCAGAAAAAGGAAGTGGAAGTTGGGAGGAAATGCACAAAAAAATGGGGGAAAGCATTTTCCCAATTTTTTGGTGTCCCCCCCAAAAAAAGGAAAAAAATGGATTGTGGAATGTTTTATTTTAGAATAATAAATATGTAAGACAAGATATTTCATTGTCCCAATATCATCACTAAAAGATATTTAATAGTAGGACTTAGATGTATAGTCCTCTCTCCACATTTGAGGGGTTGATCTTTGCAAATTTCATTATTGAGGGGTTGATCTTTGCAAATTTGAGAGGCTGATCTTTGCAAATTTCATTATTTGTGAGATGTGTGCAGGCCATTCTCCCGTTCTCCCTCTCCATTCCCTTCCCTTTTGCTTGGGTGCATTTGCCTTCCTCCCCTTGCCTGAGCAAAAGGCAAGGGAAGACATAGTATGAGGTTGTTGTTACTTAGTTTCTTTTTCCAGGTCTTTTTGATGCTGCTTGAGGCTGTAAAGAATTAGTGGAGACGAAGTTATTTTCTTTGCCAGTCAACTGGCAAACAAAAGAGGTTCTGCAGAGTTTAGGTGTTTTCTTATAGCTGAGGACCTTGTAGCTTTGTTTGTTAACAATAGCATTTTAAAAAAGTAAATTCAGTTTGTAATTGTTTTGTGGATAAATTGTATCTTTAATATATCAGACATGAACATCAAACCAACTTAGACATAATGCATTTGTGTTCCTAAACCTTCAGTCTGTAAAATGTGTTTTCCATTTTTCTGTTTTTTTTTTCCTGAAAAAAGTTCTGTTCCTCCCCCCACCCCTGGGGAAAAATCCCAGAAAAACTGTTTTGCCCCATGGCTTTAAGCTTTTCAGAAATTCTATTTCTCTAGGACACCATTAATAAAGTTGGCACAATCTTTATTAAAGGATTCTTTGGTATTTGGTATTGATCACATATACTCAGTAATAGCATTTTCCATTTTATAAAAAATATCCAGACATATATAGTGTACACTAATATATCAGTGGTTCTTAACCTGGGATCCACGGAGCCCTCATAGGAGTCTGTGCAGCCCTGCTTCTGGACACCTACAGCAGTGGCAGCGACAGGGATGTGACAGAGGGGGGAATGTGGGTGCCGAAACTGCTCCTTCATTTGCAAACGCGGAAGCAGGTTGGGCTCACAGACACACACACACACACACACACATCTGCTGCCACATCTCTCTGCACACATTCCCTGCTGCTGCATCCTTGACAAAGGGGATGTGGCAGCAGATGTGAGCACTCACTCGAACTGCTGCTTTATTTGCAAACAAGGGACCAGTTTTGGTACCTGCACACGCGCACACACACACACACACACACACAGCACTGCTGTGTCCTTGACAGAAGGGACACAGCAGAAGGCTTATGCATGTGCCCAAACCCTGGAGACTAGGGTCTGAATCCCCACTTGGCCATGGAAACCCATTGGGTGATCTCAGGCAAGTCACATTCTCTCAGCCTCCAGAGAAAGGCAAAGGCAACAAATCTTACCAGGAAAACCCCTAGGATAGGTTTGTCTTACAGTCGCAACAAGTCAATTTTCAAAGGAGAGAGACATGATGGCTAGAAAGAACCTCCCCTTGTTAGCGGCACTTTGTTGTTGTGTGCCTTCAAATCATTTCAGGCTTATGGCAAACCAAGGGGGAACCTATCACAGGGTTTTCTTGGCAAGGTTTGTTCAGAGGGGGTTTGCCTTTCTCTGAGGTTGAGAGAATGTGACTTGCCCCAGGTCACGACTGGAGATTTGAATCCTAGTCTCCAGACGGTTTTAATAATTAAGTATAATTAAGTAATTAAGTATTTGAATACTTAAATCTAAATTTTGAATATTCAATCTTGAGTTAAGCCTTGGGGGTCCCTGGCAACAAATTATGTTTACAGCGGGTTCCTGGTAAAGAAAAGGTTAAGAACCACTGCTCTATATTATATATAGGGATCATAAAATTAGCCTGTTGCCTCTTCCTCTCTGGAGATCTTCAAGAAGAGGCTGAGCAGGCATTTATTAGGAATACTCTTTGGATTTTCAGATGATGGAAAGAGCTGGACTAGATGATCTACAGGGATGTAACTATGAGAGGGGGCAAAATAAGTGTATTGCTCCCAAATAAGATTTCTACTTCTCCCACAACGAAACTTTCCTTTGGTCCCCAAATTTCCAGCATTAATTACAGTAATTTAAAAACTTCAGTAGAAATTTAGAAATATAGTTCAGGCATCCAAACAAAAGGGAAGATTATAGCAAAACTTCCTCTGAGTATTCCTTGCCCTGAGAAAATCCTATGAAATTCATGGTACTGCCATAAGTTGACAGGCAACTTGAGGGCATATACACGCATACACTATGGTCCTTTCCACTATTATTCCACTTTCAACATGCTATGGAATCCTGGGGTTTGCAGTTAAGGGAGGGACATTTAGAATTTATCAACCAGAGAGTTCTTTGACTTCAGTAAACTATAAATCCCAGAATTCCACAGGACGTTGAAAGTGGAATAATAGCACTATAGCAATGCAGTGCAGAAAGGCTCAAAGTTACCAAGAGAATGTGAACATAGCAAATAGAAGAGATCTAGGTGTACATGATTTTCATTGTCTTACTCTCTGCAGTGCTAGAAATCTGAGGACAGAAGGTAAATTTCATGAGGGGGCAGTATTCTTACTTGGGGGGACAATAACTTACTTCCCCCTCCCTCACATAGCTATACCCCTGCCTAGAACTCCTCAAACTCTAATTCGCGTTTAATTAATTTTTTTCTTTTTAGGGCAGTGGTTCTCAACCTGTGGGTCCCCAGATGTTCATGGACTTCAGCTCCCAGAAGCCCCAGCCACTATGGTCAATGCTCAGGGCTTCTGGGAGCTGAAGTCCACAAACATCTGGGGACCCACAGGTTGAGAACCACTGATCTAGGGAATGTTAAAGCTGACATCTCTGAATATCATTTTGATATACAAATCCATAGTGATCAATTAGGATCAAATCTTTGAGCTATTCTTAAATTTGTTGCATTTCTGTAACTGGCCAAAATCATTCTTGGACTCACTCAGCTATGAGCCAAGCTCTCTCTCGTTGAAAACTGCCATTGTATAATTTTAAAAGTTTGGGATAAAGTTATATTATGCAGTCATGGGTTTCTGATGACAAAAGCAGAGTGGTTTTCTTTATTGCCTTGATAACGTATTTTATTATCTTTTGAGAAGGCCATTTTGAAAATGGACGAAGGGATGGTGTTCCATCACAGGCAACAGTACTCTTCCTTTCCAGCATGACTTACCATCAATTTCTGTTCCTATTGATGCCTTTTTGTCTATACTTCTGCTCCCTTCTGTCTAGCATTTGCAGCTGAGGGACAGGATATCCCTTTTAGAGGCCTAATTTGTCTTAGGATCATCCAGTTGCTGACATCTATTGTATGGAATTTCTATCGACCGTACACTTTGGAAATGAGTGAAATATAAATGTATTTCATTGCCCCAATGTGTATTAGGTTTGCAGAAAAACATTTTTTAAATGGAAGACAATAGCTTAATGGTGCTGTTTCTCATTGCACAGAGAGCTTATTCATATCTTTTTTTTTTTTTTAAAATAAATTTTCATTATCGAGCTTCGAGAAATGAAGGATTCATTTCTTTGGCGATAATAGATCTGTCTTGGAAATGAGAGGACTTAATTTTTTAATTCTTTCATGGTTTGTGGGCTTGTGTCCCATGTGGCAAAAAAGGCAGCAGGGGAAGGAACAAGCTTGGTGAGGGTGGTTGAAAATATTCAGCCGTCTTGCTCTCCACTACCAACACGTCTTGCTTTTCTAGCACACTTTGTATATTTCTGTAAACTGTTCTGAGAAACTATGGAGACTGAACATTGATTTTTTTTTAAAAGAGGGATATTCCTTGGGGATGGTCCTTGCATTTGTATAAAATGTCTCCTAATAAAGGAGAAGGTGTTTGGGGAAGGATGTGGATGGGGATTTTGTTATAGGAAATTTCTTGGAGAGAAAGAGCACAGATTTTATACTTTGTGCCCTCTGTCTCCAAAGCATTTGTGCCCAAGTAATTGTGATCCATAATCTTAAGGCTGAGATGTAGAAAGTCTTTCCGTGTACACACTGTGGCTGCAGTTCTTTGTGTTCAGTCGAATGTTTCTCTGATGAATCTCTGATGACACAAGGGGGTTGTGGTATGACATTGGTGGAACCCACTGTCTATGCCCCGTTTGTGTCAAAAAAAATTCACCAGAATCATTCTGAGAACCCATTTTGTGCAATGGAGAGTCGGTTTGCTCCTCAGTCAGCAAAGAACTTGGATTGCTCTTCAGCCTTAGAGGGGGAAAATCCTTCCTTTCTTTTGTTCAAATTATTCTGAGCTTCAGTTCTCCATCTGATAAAATGGGAGCATTTAAATACCTACTGTGCAGGGAGGCTGTGAGCATGTTGGAGTTAAGAACTGTACAGCACTGTCCAGAAAATAATGCTGGTCTTAATACAATATCCATGATAATTGAATCTGTTAAACTGGTACAGATCTTTTCATCAAGTGTGATTGTGATACTGATGCTCAGGAATTAAAGCTAATAACTTTCACTAGCACTACATTGTTGGGGATCTTTAATATTACCCCATGGTGGGCCCTTTTGGTAAGCTTTAGTGCCTTCAAGTTGCCTTTCGACTTAGGGCAACCCCATGAATTTCGTTTTCTTAGGCAAGTACTCAGAGGTGGCTTACCTTTGCCTTCCTCTGAAATGTAACCAACAGCATATATATTTCGTGTTCTCTGGTAGTCCTCCATCCAAATACTAACAAGGCGTGATCCTGTTTAGCTTCTGAGATCAGATGAGACCTGGTGCTTACCTGCAGGTAAGTTCAGAGCATCTTTAAATTTCCCAGAGTGATGCTGAGTTGGGTTGCTCTGGGGCATTGTGGGTGCATGCTCTTCAAAGTCCAGGAAAAGTGAGAGGACAGTGGTGGACATTGCTTTGGCACTGGACCTTTGCGGACAGCAGTGCTGAATGCTGGTTGTGAGTTGAGGTTTACTCCGTAACAAGGGGAAGAGGGCCATCATGTTGTGAGCTAGCATCTAAAAGGCTGAGAGGCTGAGCTGTGAACCAGACACATCAGTTCAGTTTTCGCCAGCTGTTATCAACTGAGCAACTGGCCTTAAGGAAAGCACACAATTAGGTGAATTGTCAGCAGCACACTTCCAACGTGGATAAATTGTGCATATGATTAATTGATCTGTACATTTTGGTACAGGTAGCTTTGTATTTTCCTTCAGGAATAAGAAAGAAGATGCTCACCTGGAATGGCTGTGATAGAAGCCAGAACTTAAAGCTTCAGATTTAATTTTTCTGAGATAGTTCTGGATGAATGCTATGTCGATCTGATTAAAAAACAGCAGCCCATTGATTAATTTGGGGAATATCCGAGTAGGTCTACCAATTGGATATGTCTGCATCAATAGGAAAATATTCAGTTTTAGTGAATTCTTATGGCAACATGTGCATTAATGTGACATAGTAGAACGATCATTAATGTTTGGAATATATTATCAGGTGTTCTCTAATGCACTTTTGATGAGCTTTAATGATGCTTGTTGTATTTTTTTAAAAACTCCCCCTGTCTCTTCTTTGAGCTTCATTGTAGTAATGACTTAACCCAGATGGTTGACTCAATCCATAACAGACCCAAACAAATGGTTTCAAAGATTCTGTAAATTCACTATGTACCTTCCCAGAACCTTCAGTTTTTGTGGCAGGTTGGATATAGAGATTTTGAGAATTGTGTCTAACTGTATTGTTAAGCAAACTTATCTGATTCACACTTTACAGATTAATATATAGATTGAAATACAACTGTCTTTAATTTTCTGCACAGCTTCACATTTTATGATATGCTTCTCTGACCAGAAAAGTCCCCAAGATGCATTAAAAATATCTGTACAGAAAAATGTGTACAGAAATGTGTGCTTTGTGATGACACACTTTCATGTAATTTGACCTTCTTGTGCATTTACAAAGAAATAAATTACAGATTGATGTAGCAAAAGAGGAGATAAACTTAAGACTGAATATGTGAAAGTGATATGGATTGAAATAGATTGACTGGACTGAAGTTTTTTGTTTAAGAAGTAGGATTTAAATATAGAAAATTAATAATGAAAATTTAATCAAGGGTCATGGAAACAAGAAGGGAGTGGTTATATCTTAGTGGTACCGGCAGAGAATGGTACTTTGTTAGTTATGCATAAGTGCATGTGGATGAGTCTCTTTTTCTGATGGGGTGGGCAGAGACCTATTGTCTTGCCTTTGTGGCCATCCAAAAACCTCCTAGCACTTGACAGGTGTCAAGTCTGGGGGTGGGAGAGCTGCTACTGTCTCTTACTGGTGAGGATGGGAGGTGACTCAGATTATTAAGGTCTGGCTGTTCTCAGCTCTCAGGGGAAGGAAAATGTAGGTCCACTGTCATTTCTTCTCTCCAACCAAGCTGAGACCAGCTGCTTTTCTATGATCTGAATTGCCTTCCCCTTCCAACTCCTCAATGAGTGAGAGCAACACAGGCCTCTCATAGGGCTTGATAAGCTGCTGGACAACGGGAAGATGCAGAACTGTATGTGTGGAGCTAGGTGTGGTCCAAGAAGATGCAGGAACTTTTCCAGAAGTTATCAGGTTCTGTCCCTTGTATCTTCAATGTCTCTGTCTGAAGGGCCTGGAAACCTCAGTGTTTGGGTTGATCCTGAATGGGTAAACTTCCAGCTGTATAAACCATAGCTCACTGCTGAAGCACTTTCTTTCGATGGTCCCAGTTTTTCATGCCTCGGCTGTTCTGGTCAAGTAGATCTCAGCTGCCAGAGTTGGGAAGGACCAGTGCCCTGGAGAACTGGTGTTGGAAACATTGACAGTGCTGTGCAGGGTAGGTAAACCAAGAGTCAAGACGCAGTCTCATGAGAAGCCAGTCTTATGAGTAAGAGGTGACACAGAAAGCAGTTAGTGACCAGAAATGGCTGTGATGGACAGCCAGAGCTTACGTTAGAGGCTGGAACTGGCTGCTGCTTTTTGGAAAAAACGGTCCCTTTGGGCACCAAGAGCTCTGTAAATAGTTTGGATTATCAGTCAGCAGAATAACACAGTTCAAAACAACAAGGCTGGGTACAACACAAGGATGATGGGTTGCTCTTTTTTCTTTTCAGATCTGTGTGGCCTTGATGGGGTTTTTGAGGAGTGCTATTCAGCCAATGCCTTTGTTTTTGGATAAGCTGACATTGTCCCCAATATTTCTCTTGTGTAATTTTCCTTTACCTCCTTTGACTCAGGAGAATTAAACCATTAGGGACTGATTACAATAGCTAATTGTAATTTGCTCAAAGGCTAAGAGCGGCAGAGCAGACTTTATGCCACCACACAGGAACATGTGGAGATGTGAAATATGGGGATTTTCAGCTTCGAGGAAACTGTACTGTTTCAATTGGAGCAACCACAATTATGAAAGCTTTCCTCTGCCCCAATACCCCCTATTCAGACCTTTCATATCCTCCAGGAAGGATAACTTGTTACATATACCCAAGAGACTGTGGCACTCTTCGTGTGTTTGTGTGTGAAAGAGAGTTCTACAATTTTGTCATTACACCAGAAAAGCAAATAATTTTACATTAGGCATACAATTCAGCATCTTGGAAATGTTGGCTGTTTGCGTTCTGCTTTTAAAAGAACAAGTTCCTAGCTCTTATGGCTCGGAAGTAAGTGAGCAGTATATCTGGTAAATCTCGAAAGCAGCCTGATGGACGGATAAGCCAGATAAAGGGAGAGGACATCAGTAAATAAAGTATCTCAGTTACCTCGGTGCCTCCACCAAGCAGACCTAAATTTAAACCCGTTTTTGTGGCAGAGTGCAAGAGGAATTGCGCCCCATATGGATACTCTGAATTTTCATGTGTTTATGAGAATTCTCCCATGTCTTGTTCCGTTGGGACTATGAACACTGGCCTTCTGATTGTTCTCTGTCATCTTGAATTTACAACGCCCTATGCCTTAGATGTGGGCTATTGTGCTATAATGGCAGAAGCACATTTTTGCATTTCCAGAGAGGATATGTTAAAGTAGTTGTTTAAAAGTTTTTCTAAAAGTTAGCCAAGGTGTATGCTGGAAATGCGTGTATTGTGTGTGCGTGAGAGAGAGAGAGAGAGAAAAGAGAGTGTGTTTTTAAAATTTTCTACTTTGATCCCCTTAGGAAGAACTCTGATGTGAAATGCCTCTAAAGAAAATTATGCTTTTAAGTTGCTTTTTGCAGCTTTTTATCTTCAAGGTATACTTTTGCAAATGTAATCGGAGGCAGTGCACTTACATACAGAGAGAAAGAGAGGGGAAGTTTTGTGACTCCTTTTGTACAGAAGGGTTTTTTTTTTTACCCCCCTCCCATTTCCTGCACAAAAGATCCTGAAATCATGTTGCGCCCACCCCCTGCCTTTTAAATGTATTTTTATAAGGCAGCATTTAAATGGGCACCTTTTATTCTTTTTTAAATTGCGAATTAGATGCTTTAAACCAATGCAGGTTGCAAGTGAGATGGCTTAAGTACAGTTTCCCAGGAGCAGACCACTTTTTAGACTTCCTTTTTAGTAATTTCTGAGTGCTAAAGAGGCTTACAAAAATTTCAGGACTGATTCCCCCTTTCCAACCTCTGCCCAAAAAGCTTATCCATTAGTTGTGCTTAGTGTGAGTGAATTAACTTGGAGGGAGCACACAATAGTGTTCCTTGGTATTCTTTTCAGGAAAAATGTGCAGCATAGAGAGATGCCATTCCTCGGGGATGCTTTGTGTGGCTATTGCTAATGCGATGAGATTCTGTTCTTTGTTTATTTTTATTTTTTGAACTACAAGTTTCTAGCTCTCATGGATGTGTCTACAAATTGAATAACACAGTGACATTTTTTGCTAAAAGGGAAATGTGATCCATAGTCGCCTTCTGGTAAACAAAACAGATAAAAGAAAAGCAACAATCACTGTTTGTTTATTATTAGCTTTGAAAAAACCAACAAGTTTCTAGCTCATGTGAATGTATCTGTAAGTCAGATTCTACTGTGACTTTTGTTATTGTTGTTTGCTAAAGGGCAATTGGGATCCAAAAATGTCTTCTGCTAAACAAAATAGAGGAAAGGGAATGGCCAGTCACTGTAACCTTCAAGTCTTGGTATTACAAACTAGATTTTTGTTTCTAAAAATACATTCAGAATTGTTTTAATTAGACCAGAAGCCTAGACTTTGAGCCAGAATTCTGCAAGCTGTATATGAAATGTGTCAATTATTCTGCTGCTGCTAGTCAAAGAAAAAAAAATGCAGTGATCATACTGATGTGTCGGTTATTCACAGATGGACCTTTTTTGCCTTGGAAATGGGGCTCATGTGAGGGCGAGGGTGATCCTGAAACATCCCAGACTTGTTTATCTTATGCTGCCTTTCCCCCCACCACTTTGTTTGCAGCTCTTGATCACTACCGCCTCTCTGACATCAATTTCTCCCTTCAAACTGTCAAGTCTTTTTGATGATGGGGAAGGGGCATCCAGTCAAGGGTTACAAAGACAGCTGGAACGGTTTCATGATACCATAATATTAGTCTGGATGTAGAGTGGCAACAAAAAGTGCCACTCGTGGAGAGGGCAGAGCCGTGTCCTCTCCAAATTGGAAAACTCTGACACTGTGTATAGATACCTGAGATTCCGCCAAACATTTGGGTTGACACCTTAAATCCATTTCTAGAGCCTCAACAGCCAGAATTGGGATGGGTGGGTGAAGAGAACCTGCCACCCTCTAAATATTGATGGACGCCAATTCCCCTTAGAACAAGCCAGCACAGCCAGTCATGGTGGCCCATCCCTGCGCCAGAAACTTCAGACCAAAGCCAGAAGACGGCAGCCACCAAATTATGTGCTTACTTTCATATTCTTTGCTCTCCTCCTCATTCCATTGGTTTTGATGGAATTGCTGTCTGTACTCCGACCTGGTTTTCAGGCTCCAAGGACAACAAACACCCCTGCTTTATATTCCTGAATTTCGAGGCTCAATATATCTGCTTCGGTAGTGTGCGTATGTATATAAAAGGCAATTAGCAAGATCCCCTGTGTGCTGGCTAGGCCCACTGCTATGTGCAACCTGTAAATTACCTCCGACAGGGTTTTAGCTGGGCTTGGGACCCTCCCTTCATCTCTGCCATACAGGCCATTGAGCTGAGCAGCACCTCCCTTGATGGGACTGCGAAAGAGCTATGAATAAGCATCCGCTCAGCTGGGAATTGTTGTGGTACAGACTTCAGTGGTATTATAATGAGGATGCAATGTCATCCGAAGAAAGATTGCACTTGTCACTTGAGCTCCACCTTTGGAAAAGACAGGGGAGAGAGGGGGGAAAAATCCCGTCAGAGGAGTCTCACAATTTATTATTGGCTCCCTCTGTCAAAAAGGCCAGAGATTTGTTGGAAAAAGGAAGTTGTCTTTTTCTACAAAGTGTTTTGTTGTGCAGTGCAAGATGAACCTTCAGATCAGAGGCATCAGGTCACTGCTGGTTAAACATGAAAGGCCTCTGATAGTATGCACCTCTGGCAAGGCAAGTGCTGATTTAAGAAGAAAGAAGGCCTTTTAACAGGTGCCAGAGATTTTGTTTGCTTTTTTGTTTTTGTACAGAGCCATTCCTTATTTGAAAAAAAACACACGATAGATGCTATTTGGGGAAAAAAACTGAAAAAAGGAGGTAACACATCCATACGTCATGAGCCTAGAGCTCTCCTAAGCAAGCAAACGGTCTCTGCTTTTGTCTTTCAGGACACAAAATCTATACTCCACCCCACCATCAACATGCTCCCCGTCCTTTTACAGCCTGTTAACCGCTATTCAGGGTTGATAAGGAAAGAGCAACTCTTTTAAATTCCGCACACATATCCTCAGGCTGTTGGTACAAATGTGGGTAATGATTAGGGGTGGGTGAATCGGCATCTTTTTTGGGCTGTGTCATTTTCTCATGTGTTCTGCCGCAAGTCCATTCCACCCATTTCTGTATAAATCTGGGAGTTTGGTAGTTAAAAATTGCATTTAAATGGTTTTCTCTTAACCAACTGTACATTTTTAAAATATATTTTGTCATCTCAATATGTCACTCTCTCAAGTGACTGTGTATTTTAAAATGCATATTTTAAGATATATTTTGATTTTTGTTTTCCTTGTCCAGGAATTGTGTCAAAACACTAAAGAAGGAAAAAGATGGTAGCTAAGTTAGCATCCAGTCCATGTAATTGTTCAGCAAAAGTGGATTAAGCCAACAGGTATCAAAATGTGCATAGATGGATTTCCTCAGGCAGCCTCAGTAATAAGCCATAGTTTAGAGTTACATCTGTGAACCCATTTGAAATGTTTTATAGATGCGTATGCTGTTGTTGTGTGGCTTCAAGTCATTTCTGACTTATGGTGACCTTAAGGCAAATCTGTCATGGGGTTTTCTTGGCAAGATGTATTCGGAGGGGTTTGCGTTTGCCTTCCTCTGTGGCTGAGAGTATGTGGCTTGCCCGAGATCACCCAGTGGGTTTCCATGGCTGAGCGGGATTTCAAACCCTGGTCTCCAGAATCGTAGTCAAATACTCAAATCACTACACTATCCTGGCTCTCCACATACATGTATAGGGAGGGTTTATACTTTGTTTGAATAAACCGTGGTTAAATGTAATCCCTGCTTAGACGATGAAACTGTGGTTTAGCCTGAAAGGGCCCCCTTCTGTTTTGAACACCTGCTTGTGGATGAAAAGTGATTTATTTATAGTGTTTATACCCTGCCCTTGGGTCAAAAAGTCTTGTAGAGTGGCTTTACAAATTGTTAATTTGACAGTTCCCTGCCCTCGGGCTTATCTGTAAAGAAGATAGGGCAGACAAGGAAGAGGGGATGGCAATGAGGAAAGGGATAAAGTGAATCAGATATTGGTTGCTTTTCTTTTCCCTCGGAGGTCAAGACAGTGTGCCTGGCTGATCTTCTTTTCCCTCAGAGGCCAGAGCAATGGTACTCGTAGCTGGAAGGGCTTTCACCAGGCTCTAGGGCCCAGGCACGGTGAAGTTAGAAAAATTGGCATAGGTTAATGTACTTAACTCTAGCTACTGTGTTAGTATTATGTCATAGTGATGTTCAGCTGCACAATTAAATCAATCTGTACCTAAAAAGCAGGGTAACACCACATCAGTTCTCGGGTTGTATGAGGAACTGGACCTTTGTCGTTTCTACCATGTGCTGTGATCTGATCTTCGTCTTTTGCACTACTGTGTAGTGAATATGTGCATCATAATCTCACCCTTGTAAACAGACCACAGTATTTAAGAAAAGACAACATAGAAGTCACTGAGCAGTAAAAAGAACAAAGACATGTGTGTCTCCTTAAAGCAGTGGTTCTCAACCTGTGGGTCCCCAGATGTTTGTGGACTTCAGCTCCCAGAAGCCCCAGCCACTATGGTCAATGCTCAGGGCTTCTGGGAGCTGAAGTTCACAAACATCTGTGGACCCACAGGTTGAGGAACCACTGCCTTAAAGAGTCAGTGTTGTGAAGAGATTTGAGCATTGGACTATGATCCTGAAGATCAAGGTTTGATTCCCCCCTTGGCCATGGAAACTCACTGAGTTAATTTGGGCGCATCATACATGCTCAGCCCCAGAAAAGCCTGTGATAGGTTTATCTTAGGGTCTCTCAAGTCAGAAACAACTTGAAGACACACAACAATGACAAAGACTTAGGAGTTATGGCCTAAACCTTTGCAGGTTAGAAACTACATCTGATGAGGGACAAATATAACATGCTACATTATTTTGTATTCACTCTTTCAAAGGAGGCTCAAGACTTTGCTAAATTAGAAAAAAATAGAGTAAATAAGCCACAAAATGTTCATAGAGAGAAGAATAGATTTGCATTCAGTTGACAAGATTTTCCCTGTTGTTTGCTTAGAGGCAATGCTTCTTCGCTATATTAGAATAGCCAACCCAATACAGTTCTTAGGTTGTATCTGCAAATAACCCATTTGAAGTCCAGGCAAGTGGGGATTTCAGAGTGCATCTGATTTCTGCAGGTCAAGAACGAAAAGCATAGACAGTATGCAGTCCGTGCGGCCAGCTGTAATATTCAACTATAATTTCTATCCCGCAGAGGTTAAAACATACTCATCCTGTCAAGAATGTTCCTGTAGCCATTTTTGCCCTGCGTGTACTCTATCAGCGCAGGCCAAGAGGATGACAAAGGGAGAGAGTGGGTGTGTGGTTTTGCTCTGGACTTCAGCAGCATGCATTTGATCACCTCCCAACTATCCATTACTACTGAGCCGCAAATGAATACAGAATATACGCACTGCAGAATTGTCTAGGTTGGCTCACCTTAATGGTTAATGTAAGAAAATCAGGTCTCCTTTTTTTTTAATTACTTGAACTTAATTAAAAATGATTCCAGTGTACTAACAACAGCAGTTAGTATGTACCTGACAATACATAAAGCTTTAGTGGCAATAGTAGGCCTGCTGGGCTCAATCAGTAGACAGCCATGCCCACAAGAGTGCTGTGTATAACTGGAAAAGTTCTCAAAGATGTGGTTCAGTGGGGCTGAGTGAATGCAGTGGGAGCACATGATGTGCTGTGTCAGTTGCTGAAGCTAAGCAGGTGTGGCTCTACTGAGCCCATGAGGCTAGAGGCTGCTTGTGTAAGAACTGGGAATGTAAAACTTAACAGAATGTTGCAGTCTATCTTCACCTCCAAACAGGAGTTCTGATCTGGGTTCCAAGCAATTAGCTACATGTGTTTTCTTTGAAGATACTCCCTTTTGGTTTCCTGCTTTCTTTTTCCAACTGACCCAATATTCCACACCTCCTGGAGGCCACTGAGCATGCCCAGTCTCAGAACTTGAAAGAGTTACTTTTTTGGAGCACAACTCCCAGAAGCTCCCCTATCCAGTATGACTGCTTTCCGTGCTAGTTAGGGGGAATTACCATCCAAAAAGTAATATTTCCAAGTTCTGATTAATCCTCATTGGAAAACTTGGGACTGGAGAGTTACTGACCTCATTTTTTGTTGTTGCTTTAAAAATGGAGTTCTGCAAACCTCAAGAATTTTTGCAAGCATGTTCACCGATATCTGGCTCATGTTTATCATTGACTCCATTTGGCTCTCTGTATAAAATGAGTTACCCTTAGAAGTAACTTTAAGGTTAGAGTGTAGAACATATGTTGGACAGCAGCTTCCATCAGTCCTAGCCAGCACATTCAAGGATGATGTATTGTAGGAGAGACAGTCCAGCATACATCTTGAAGGTTACACATTTTCCATCCCTGTGTTAATGAATGAATAGTCTTTCTTTTTCATCAATGCTTCCTCAATTATGGGCCCATTCCTAGTTGATAAATATGAGTAAAAAGTCCCGTGGCTTCCCAGTGATAACAGTTGAATGGCAGCTATTTTCTAACTGTGTGGTGAAAGAGTTAGGGACTAAATAGTTTTCCCTTTTGCAAAAAAACCAATGAGACATTTGCGCTGCTTACGTGTGCATTAATGGAAGAAATTGCTGAGTAAAAAAAAGAAAAGGGGAAAAAAGGGAGGGGGAGATGCAGGGATAATCCTAAAAATTTCCATAGAAATCGGCTAAGTTATTATTGATTCACAGAGCACGACAAAACATCACTGCATGAATTAGCAAACAGCTGTTTCTAATTTGAGTTTAGAACTGTACACAGAGGAACTTGTTTTAGTGTTCACTCCTTTCATTTATAATGAATTTTAATCACCGCTACAGGTGAGAAAAATGTAGAAACAAGCTTGTATCTTGTGGAAGAAACAAAGGAGAGACAGATGCTAACAGATTTACAGTCTGTGATAAAAGGAATGTTTTGGTACACTTTACATGTAATTAGGGTACAGCTGTTTGCAGTCCCAAGTCCACGATGCACAGCAGAATATAGTATCTGCTGCTGTTCCAAAGGGAGTGCAGAAAAACAGTGATTCAACCCTGAAAGCATTTAGTTTATTCCTAGATCTAACATAAAACTTTTCTCCTCCACCCCTCTCCAAGTCGTTTATTGCAGTATGATATAACTTGCTAAATAAGATTGGGGGTGGATTGTAACTGAATACAGATTTTGACTTAGCGCAATTATTTCAGGACTGCAATGTTTAATCAATTAATAGATTAAACAAATAACAGTGTGTTGTGTGTATGTGTGCCTGTCAATTTACAGTGACCCCATGAATTTTGTAGGGTTTGCTAAGGCAAGAAATATTCCAAGGTGGCTTTGCCAGTTCCTCTGAAATATAGCCTACAGCACCTGGTATTCGTTGGCAGTCTCTCATCCAAATACTAACCAGAGCTGCCCCTGCTTAGCTTCCAAGATCAGATGGGAATCGAACGCCTTTAGGGTATTTAGGAACACTAATAACACTATAACACTTTCTTTATGTAATATTAGAAGTAAATCCTCTATTAGAAGTAAACTGAGGTCAATAGGATTTATTTCCCAGGGAAGTGGGTATACAATTGCATTGCAGTAGGGCAAACCGGGATTGCTTTTTCTGTTTTTAAAAGCTACTTTTTGTAAACCAGCTTGGGAAGGCTTTGCTCTGAAAGGTGATATGCATAAACAATAAACGCAGCCTGAAAAAAAGTGTCATATACTAAAAAGGTAATCTGGAAACAGATTTTTAAAAAGCGTTTTAATTGTTTCAAAAATAGCAGTACTCATCAAAACTGCAGAGAGCAAGCGCCATTTTCTACAAGGGTTTCTCTCCTAACTCTCACACCCGGGTGGGATGTGTAATGCCTCTTTTAATCAGACACTTCACATGAGACAAGTGTATTGTCCCAAAACAACAACAGGTAGCTCGCTCCTGTGGAAACATTATGTCTATATGCAAATTTAACTTAGCTTAATGGTTTAATTGACTCATGTGATTAATTGATTAAATATTTTTGAACTGGGTTGAAGTCTTATTTTTCTGCAACTTGGTTGCATACGCTCCAAAGTTTCACAGATGAGAAGTGGGACAAATGTGGCCAAGCAACATGGCAGTGTGCTCAAGATGGTACAACTTATAAGGGAAGAAGAACGTGCAAGCTAGGAGAGTATGCAGCAGTTTGCTTTTGCCTGAGCCTACTGGGCAGGGCAAGATTCCACCTCCCCCCTTCTCCATCCTTAATTGAGTTAATTGGATGCAAACTACTTTTGCACTTTGAATCCAGCAGATGAAGTAAGCTGAGGAAGTAGACGGAGGAGAGAGAAGCAGGGACATTTTAAAAGCAGCTGAAAAAGTGGGATGACAGAGGACTAATGAAGACAGTCCCAATTTGGGACAGTTGTAGGGTATGTAGTTGTAAAGCACATACTTTGTATGCTGAAAGTTTCAGATTCAGTCTCTGGTATCTTGAGATAGGACTGGGAGACGACTTTAGCCTGAAACCCAGTTGGTGTACACAAGGCTGAACACAATGGAATCAATGCTGTGTTCTAATATAAAGCCTCTTCTTAAACTCCTATGATTTCTGTGCATTGTTTATGGCACTCCAGACTGACTTCTGTATTAGCAGTCGGGGAATTATGAGTAGCAAGCTGTTAACAAGATCATTTTTTGTTATGAAAGAAAAAGGGGTAGTTAAAGAAGTGAGTGTATTAGAAGAAGGGAATTTATTGCCCCTAAAAACCGTTGTGGCTCTGCTCTCATGTGGTGTGAAATTACAAGTGTGAGGAACCTCAGCCCACCTGATGTTGGTGGACTACAATTCCCAAAGTGGCTGGGGCTTATGGGAGTTAAGAGTCCACCACCTTCTGAATGATCATCATAAGTAATTCAGTCTGTGTCCCCCCGCCCCCTTGTGCGGAAAGAATAACATACTAGCCAACATAACAGAATGGTTATAAGCAACTTTCATCCTCTGCTCCAATAACATGGGTGCAATATCTTTTCCATATCTGCCTACTCCTGGTCTGCATATGGAATTGTCTGTATCTTTTCTCCCAGTGTAGTTTTCAGGGTACTTTAAGAAGTCTTAAAAACCAGGCTCCCATTCTTTCCTGTGTAAGACCTGAGCCTGAAGGATCATGAACTTCTATGTTTCCTTGTACTTGGTGGGGTTGGGAGTAAACACGCTGCTGTCAAATCATTGTTGTGATAAAACCCTGGATTTACACGTCGTTTCCAGAGTTGCTGTCACTTTTACCTCTCTAACGAGAGATAGTTATGGTGTCAAAAAATAACCGGAAACTCTGGTCTCAGACAAAAGAACTGCCAGTCTGAAACTCTCCTCGGTGTGTCTTTTAAGGGCTTCCTCAGTCCACAGGAGAGAATGTGTAATGCATTTGAATAAATGAGCAAAAGTACGGCTTCGGAAATCGGAAAGCTTCCGTATACCAGGTCAGTTATTGGTCCAACCAGCCCCGTGGTGTTTATATCAGAGCTTCTCATGAGATCCGTAGAAAAGCTCAATTCTGTTGTTGGCCCCAAACTGGGCTGTGTGGGAGACAGGGGCTGTTTTGAACAAGATTATTTACCTATGGGATAACCAGAGCCCTGTAATCCTAATTCCAGTCGTTAGTCCCAATCTGAGTAGTTGTATTGAATCAATGGAATTTACATAAGTATTGATTTACCCTGCTGTTATGGTTCAGTGAGTCTTCTGTATATGGGATCAAGAACTGGATTTGGGCGATAATTTTCTTAATATGACACTGGTGTATATTTCCTGGGGGAGGGAAGAGACAGTTAAAGGAGCTATTCCCTGGCCTTGACCCTCTGTTTTTTTTTTTTTTTTTAAAGAAAGTTATTTATATTGAGATATCTGAACTGTCATGGGTTTGGTGGCCATCCATGCTGATTTATTTTGTTAAACCAGCATTGGGGAAAGGAGTTGTAACGGTTCCTATACTGTTTACATTTGGCCTAAATGTTTTTGTCTAAATTATCTTGATTTATAACTTATTGCTTGGCTGATATTCGGCTAGATTTGAGAGATAAAAAGCCCATTACTGATACCGCTTTCTCAGAATGTGAAAAGTTACTTTTACAAAACAAGTAGTCACAGTACTCACGCCAAGTAGTAAATTACTGATATAGTTATGTTAAACAAACACACCCCATCTTCTGTTTTTCACATCCCTGGCTTAACTGGGTTGTCTTGAGCTTCAGATCAATATGGAATTAATAAAGCTTAAACTGGGACGGAAACCAGGAGTAAACAATGCAGATCCATTTATAAGTAATTAGAAAGTATGTAGGTTGTTACACTTTGATGAAAACATCCAAGCTTTGGTTCTTATAGACTCGGTTTGCATTAATTCACACCTGCTGAGCGATATAGTCAGACACCTTCTGTGCTGCGAAGGTTTACTTTCTCTTTGTTAGAAACTAGCAAGATGGTCTTTACATCACAATCCATCAGTAGTTTTAAACCACTGGTAACACTGTTTTTCATGGTCCTTCCCCAGTTTTGTCAACAAAACTCCCAATGTTACTGTCACTTGAAGTTCAATTTAAATTATCTTGCATACTTTCACAGAGGAATTTAGCTTGTTGTGGAACATCAGTGGATAGAAAGAACCACAGAAGGTCAAACAGTTCTTCTCAAATGTTGCAAAGTTACTCCTGGAGGTTCATCAGTAAGGAGTTTCTTCTCTACTACATCAAAGTGGTTGCCTTACTCTGTGTATCAGTGCATGCTTTAGTTGTAAATATTCATGATTCTGGCCGATAGAAGTTGTTTTTGGGGGTGAGGGATATGGTGAATCAATAAATGCACTGGCAAAAAAAAAAGTCACTAAAGCTAAAGGGTGTTTCTCAGCATAGAAGAACAGTGCATGAAATTTGGGGAGCAAGGTTCTTGTTGCTTGCTGAGTAAATGTTTGTATGGAGTTAGTCCAAAAGATAAATGGGACAGGAGCATGAATTATATGACAGTGTGGACCAAATTGCTCTTATTAGGGGAAGAAACACATTTACTGGATTCATCCTACCTGGAATTAGCTCCTCAGTGATGAAGATAAATGCACGCAGCCATGCAAAATGCTCTGAACATTAAGTTGCTAAATGACTGCACTGTTTAGTGATTGATCATCAAGTTTGTTCATGGAAGCGTCATAACCAGTACCTCTGTTCTGAAGAAGGCTTGTATTCTTTTCTCTTTCCTAATTAAACTTTTGTTGAATTTCCTTCTCTCTCTCTCTTTTTTTATATTTGCTCTGATACTCGTCCACACTTGATGACAAAAGCCTTCCACTGTCATGTGATTCCCTTATTTTTGAATAGTCACACTCAGCAGGATTAGCCATTTTTAATGACTTTAATCTCCTTTGGAAAAGTGATTTCCCCCCTCTCTTTCTGTTACTTTGATTGCCTTAATGTAGAGTTGTTATTTCAAAGGAAAACAGACCTTATCTATTACGATAGTACATTCCCCTTCTTGAGTGCAAAAACCCCCCTGTATGTGTGATAATGTAGTAGTAGTAGTAATAATAATAATAATACCACCTACTACCCCATTTATTCCTTGGTAGTAATAACAGCAGCAGTAGTCTTTTAACTGCATTGGCTTTGAGTCTATTTTCAATTCCAGTTTGAAGTGTTGATTTTGGCCCTTTAAATTTTGATCCTCCAGGTGTCTTGGACTCCCAGAATTCCTCTTGGCCAAGTTGTGTGGAGCTTCTGGGAACTGAAGTCCAAAACACGTGGAGGAGCAACGTTGGGGAACCACTGCTTTAAACCTGTGTCACAACTTGGGATCAACCTGTTTGAAAGGTGATATGACTCCATACACACTTATCCATATATCAAGATCTTCAGCAGAGGTTGTTCAGTACTGACCGTGTTAACTGAGGGATTCTGGGAGATGTAGACCAAAAAGCAGCGTTTTCCAGCCTCTGGTGTTCCTAATTCAGTTATTAATCCCTGTTAAAGTAGACCCTTTGAATCAAGAGTAACTTGGTAAGTCAACACTTACCTAAATTTCGTTGATTCAGTGGTGTGATCAAGTTTGAATTAACAACTGGATTTACCTCACAGGATTTGAGGGGGTCTTGTAGACTTTGTAGTCTGTCCTTTTGCCGTATGTTCAAAACCCAGGGCTTGAGCATCCCTGATACCTGTCCAGCCTCAATTGTCTAGCCTCTGAAATGAGATACAGCCCAGTGCCACAATAGTAGCTGGTTCCATCATTAAAGTTGCCTTTCTGTTGGGGGAAAAGAAAATCTTTTCATATTCAACCAGAATCTTTCTTTCTATAACTAAAGCCCTTTAGATGTAACCCTGCCCTCCAGAGCAGTAGAGATCAAGTACGTGCCCTCTTCTGCTTGACCACGCTTGAGGTGTCTCAAGAATGCTGTCATGTTCACCTCCAGATTTCTCTTTTCCAAACTAAAGATGCCCAGTTCCTTTAAACTTTCTTCCTGGGACTTGATTTCCATGCTACTGACCTCACTGTCCTTTGCAAACTAGTCTGATCTACCTTTCTCTTTCCTAAAGGAAGTTCACCTAGTGTCTCCTTTGCTGTCTTTCTGGTGTCAGGGAAGAAGTTTTTATTTAAAAAACAAAAAACAAAAACTCCCCCATGCTTTTCAGATACTGTGTTGCTCCTGCCGAGTGTTTTCACATTGCTTGTGAAAGATTTTACTGCTTTTTTGGTCCTTGTGTTTAATGTATTTTGGTTGGTTGGTTTCTTTCATATTTGAACTATTTAGTGTATCCCTTTTTATGTAAGCCACCCTGGGTATTTTAATTTGAAAGATGATATAGAAATGCTTATAATAAATAATAGAAGAAATAAAGAGCAGAACTGGCTTTTAGTTATGGAGGTGGAAGGCAACTCAGTGGTCGACCATTAAGATTTTTGTATTCAGAAAGTCACAGGTTCAATCCCTAGTATTTTCGTTTAACAAAGAGATCAATGAGTACAGAGATGGGAATTATATGCATCACTTAAAGCTTGTTGGACTACTATTGTGGACTACATTGGCTGTGCTGGTTAGGGTTGCTGAGAGTTGCAGTCCTACACACAACAGTTCCCATCCCTAAGCTAGCAAATGGTGGAAAGACTTTTGCTCAAGACCTGGGGAGCTTCTGCATAGAAACCATGGCTAGATGGACAAATAATTTGGCTTGGTATCAGTTTCCTTTGTTCCTGTGTGCAGCCCTAGGACTCAAAGTCTGAACAAGCTTTTGGGTTTAGAGCTTTGTGAAGCCATGTAAATCTTTTGTCAGAGCTGGGCGTGCTGGAATACTGCTGAGCTGAGATTATGTTGAAATTACTTTTTTTAAAGTATTTCCTTAGAAAGCAAAGAGGAACTACAAATCACATTTGCTTTGCATGGTTTTTGAAATCTATGGTGTGTGCAGTGCCTAGATCACTCTGTTCAGCTGGTACACTGGGAAACCTAAGTGGGTTTCTTTTTCACTTAAGGCAGTGGTTCTCAACCTGTGGGTCCCCAGATGTTTGTGAACTTCAGCTCCCAGAAGCCCTGAGCATTCACCATAGTGGCTGGGCCTTCTGGGAGCTGAAGTCCATGAACATCTGGGAACCCACAGGTTGAGAACCACTGACTTAAGGCAAGTTGTGGGACCATTGGTATCACTGTTCTGTTATTTACTTTCTCATAATATTTTTAAGAAAAGGAAAGCACTTGTGAGAAGGACAGTACAGCAGGAGGAGGAGGGGAGAGAGGATCATAGATCTGAAGTGAGTCCCATGGCTTGTAGGTTGGCATTTTAGGTAAATCATTCAAGGTGTGAAGGAGTTACAGATGATTGATCTAGACTAGCAACATAACATAGACCAACCCTCTCCTCAATCTGGTGCCCTTCCTAGTTGTGTTGGTCTTCATCATCGTTAGCTGGTATTCCGTGGTGATGGGGACAGTGAGAGTTGTAGTCTGGCACATCTGAAAGGTGCTGGGTTGGGGGAAGTTGACTTAGATAGAATGAGTGAGGATGGTCAATACCCCAAAGCTTTATATGATGCTTTGAGCGAACTATAAGACTGTATTATGTAGCATCGCACACCTAAGATATCTTTGAAGGACGAGGAGAACCTGTAAAGATTTTGTTGTTTTCCCAGCCTCCTTGTTAATTTGAAGGTTTGGTGCTTAGACCTCAGTGCTTCTCTGTCTTAGTCCCTTGGTGACCATTACTTCACAGTCTGCAGTCCTACGCACGCTTTCTCCAGGAGTAAAATCCGTGGGGTTTACATTGGAGTTAACCACTGCATAGAATTGCTTTGACGATGCCATGTCTCCTTGAAAGCCACAGCTATTGAATATAAACCCGGTATTTCCAGAGCATTTTAAAACGTTTTGCAAATGTTCAGCCCTTAATTCTTGTTTGTTGAAGCATTGGCTCAACAGACTGGTGGTGTGATATTGCTGTTTAAAAAGAAAACAAAAACAGAAAACACCTTGAGAGCACAATCGCCATTTTTTGCCCTAGTTTAAGAGCCCCCGTGTGCCTCCCTGGTGTTCCCCTCCCTCCTGTAGCCCCCTTGAGGAGTCCAGCTGGCGTGGGCTGGGAATTAGTGTGTGCAGTGGTTTGCTGGTCCTTCCCTGCTGAATCTAATCCAGGGAGCATGCAGCCAGCTGAATCCTTCCAGTCAGAAGAGCCCATTAATTCAAGTCCGGAGGGGTGGGGTAACCTCCCCCTTCCTTGCTTGGTGAGAGAGAGGCCCCCTGTGACTATAGCTGGCGTGAGAGCGAGACAGAGGCAGTCCAGGGCAAGGCTTAAAGCTTGCTCATTATGGGCTAGCAGTGTTGATTTACAATCCACAGAGTTTGATTTTAATTTCTCATCTGCACAAGGTAGGATTGTAGACTTGGGGAGCAGATTTGGGGGCTCACCAAGATGAATTAGAAATTTTTTTTAAAAAAGTCTTCAGATGACTTGTAATATTTTTTCCCTTAAATTCCTGCCAGGTTTTCCTTTTCTGTAACAGGAGGGAAAAAAAAGAGGGGGGCGGAGAGGCAAACATTTGTATACAGCCATTTCTTATTGTTCTTTTTTGTTAATCTGTATTATACCGTGTTTTAATGGATCAGGGACCGATGCAGTTTACAATAAGAACTGATAGTTAAGGACTGAAAGGCAATAAAATATCATAGTAAAAATCATTAGAGTGGAAAAATTAGCAGCCTAGTGGAAGCACAGACAAAAATCGGCAGTAAAATGGCTGACGTGGAAGGTTCAGGCCCACTATTCACTAAAGGCTAGTGGGGAAAGGAAAATCTTTGCAGGCTGTCTAATGATGTACAAGGACAGGGGTTTCCCTGTGGTGCAAGACCTTTAATGTATACTTTTATTAGCTTTATGCAAAATGCATGGTAAGTACACATTACTATTTCCTGAACAAAGGTTTTCTTTTTTAGGGTGGGGTGTGTGCGTCGGCAAAATGGAAAGGGTGCCCTCAACATATGCCGGGTCAGTGATATTATCATAGATCTTGACCTGACTGATTAATTATAATGACTACTTTTCAAAAGGTCCTTTAGAAAACTAGGACTAGGACTCTGGAGGCCAGAGTTTGGAATCCCTGCTGTGTCCATGGAAACCTGCTGGGTGACCCTGGGCAAGTCACAGCCCTCGGTCTCGGAGGGAGACAAAGGCAAATCCCCCCTGAACAAATGTTGCCGAGAAAACCCTGTGATGGCTTTGCCTTAGGGTCACCATAAGTTGGAGATGACTTGAAGGCAGGCTACAACAGCAGCGCAACCCAGCGCACATTTACTCAGAAGAGTAAGTCTCACTGCAGCCCTAAATGCAACTTAACTTTCTGTTGGGTGGATTTTACCTGTTTGTAAGAATACGTGGGCCGCCTTGACTACTAGCTGAAGTGAGCGAGGTAAGCACTTTTTCATGAGTGGATGGAACATTCCCAGGTTCCCACACTGAAGCTGTTACTGTTATTTCTAATATTTTATCCCATCCTGTCTGTATTTGTAACTAGCGTATATACCTGGTGTTGCCTGGGATTTTATTTTCTCATAGGTAATACTTGTTAGAAAGATTTGAGATCCTGTGTTTCTAATTCCTCAAACTGTCTTGTCCAGTACCTGTAACTTTACCCCACATTCCCCAGTATTCAGAGTTACTAATACACAGAGGTTGGCTTCCTGAGGGAATACACTGCCCTCCTCCTTGCTGCTAAGCCTCATCTCCATAGCAACCGGTCACGCCCAAGTGCTCTCTGGCTGAGAATTCTAAAGGCCCCTCCCTAAACTGCAAACCCCAGGATTCCATAGAACCTTCTTAGGCAGCCAGTCATATAAGGTCTTCGCCTGACACAGACAAACTCACAAACCTTGACTTTTATAGTAGATAAGACTAGTGCATGTGGTACAGTGTGATTGTGGCTGTGCCATAAACTTTGATCTGCCTGCTTATCTCTCCTTCCTCCATGAACATGGTCCCTTTTCCTCACAGCCGCCCATTGTAACTTCACAGCAGCCTGATGAACTAGGCTATGCTGATAAGTAGCAAGTGACATGAAGTCATCTAGGTGGCTTCATGGCTCCGTGGGAAATCTTGTGTGTGCATGTAAGTGATTGGAAAGCAAGCCAACAGCACTCCTCCCAAGTTTGTTCTGGATCCCAAATAGATGCAGTTAATCACTGACGGTACACATATATTGAAA
Organism: Iguana delicatissima; assembly: GCA_948472985.1. Classification (NCBI taxonomy): domain Eukaryota; kingdom Metazoa; phylum Chordata; class Lepidosauria; order Squamata; family Iguanidae; genus Iguana; species Iguana delicatissima. The sequence continues at coordinate 791,000 of CAOKZL010000013.1, forward strand.
TGATTAACAAAGAGAACTTAAAAATATATATATCAAGAGCGAATGTTTCAGCTTCCGCCTTCTTTGGTTGCCAAATGTGAAACCTTTCACTGTTCAAATCACTAACAAAGTTTCATCTTTGGCAACTGAAGAAGGCAGAAACCAAAATGTTTTGCTCCTGATATATATTTTAACTGCTGCAATAAATGTGTGTGTGTGTATTTGTATCCTACTGTTTATTGAGCAATACAACCAAAGCCTCTCTCAATTTATGGCCCAACACTTTAGTCCACAGATCACACTGTCTTCCTCTTGTGTTGGAATACTAACAAATTCAGTCCTTGACAAATGTCGTTGAATACGAAAGTCAGGATTGCCCATGCCATAGTGTTTCCTGTTTCTGTATATGGTTGTGAAAGCTGGGCAGTGAAAGCTGATAGAAAGAAAATAACTAATTCGAAATGTGGTGCCGTAGGAGACTTCTGTGCATACCACGGACTGCCACAAAGATGAATAAATGAATCTAAGAGCAAACCAAGCCTGAACTCTCCCTAGAAGCCAAAATGACTGAACTGAGACTGCCATTCTTTGGACGTACTGCAAGAAGACATGACTCATTAGAAAAGGCAGTAATGCTTGGTAAAGAGGAGGGCAGTAGGAAAAGAAGAGAGGGGGCTGGGAAGTAGGGCCCCCTTCTGCTTGGGCCCCCAACACTCAGGAGTCATGGGATTTCTGGCACTTCAGTCTCCTAACTCCAGAGAGTGAGTTACAACAACTGCAAATCCCAGGGTTCCATAGGATGCAGCCATGTGAGATAAAGTGGAATGAGAGTGCTATAATTGTCTAGTGTGAAGCGACTCCAGGGCTAGCTAGAGACTAGGCAAGGTATGTCAAGATGGTCAGAGTAATTCACTAGCAACATTGCAGTGGGCCACTAATGGCTGAGAATTACCATCAGTTGCAGAGCTGGTAGTGGAAACCTCTCAAAAAAGTAGGGAAGGCTCCAGTTGCCAAAGGGTGGGTGTATGAGAGAGAGAGAGAGGGGGGGGAATGGGAGAAACAAAGAGGAAAAGATGGAGCGGGGGGAGGAATCAAAACATCTACCATGGATACGTATGGAAAAAAACCAGCTGTGTAGGAAACCTGGGCTTTTGTTCGTGAGAAAGTTTGAGCAGAACCTCACTTTTTTCTGGCAAAAGAACTCCTTTTGCAAATTGAAACTGACTAACGAAATCAGTATCTCTGCTCCAGTTTTCTTCCACAACGCAGTGAAGGTGCCTCAGTGGACCTTCTCCCCTACCCTACCGTGTTGCCAGGCCCAAAATCTCTTAAGCTGCGATGTGCAAATGCTTCAGTGTCTGGCTGCCGTTGGGGTATCTGCTGTCTTGCTGCAGAGTTGGCAAGCAGACGCGTGGCGTGAAATCGGCGTTGGAGCCAGGCTTGGTTCCGACCGCACGGAAGTAAAGTTAGGCGTTATTGTGTAGAATCTCAACCCCTTGGAAGCAGGGGGCATCCATTTTGTTGTTAATTGGTGGTTTAAAAGCCATCGGACACCTTACCTTTTTGAGCCACTGCTCATCGATTTCAGCATCGTTTCAGGTGCAAGTGGGCTTTTGGGAAATCCATCTTGTTTATGTCAGGCTACTATTGAGTGACTCTGTGTGCGTGTGGGTGTGTGAGTGAGAGAGAGATTTCTCTGACAGTAACTGCTTCAGTGGAGACTTTCCTCTTTTGAGGCTGGGCCAGACAGGATTTTTCAGGCTGCATTATTTGAAACTCGTTCTGACTAGTATCTGCTGAAAAATGCTCACGTACGAGCACTTAACGCAGCAGCTCTTAGAAATGTTTGTATCGCTCTGAGGCGTGTTACGTTTTGTTTTCTTGACTCGCTGTTTATTGCTTGGCAATACAGTAGACAGGTGTTAAACCTGCTTGGGGGAGATGGCGGGGGGAGAAAAAGGAGAAATAGCTTAGCATTAATAGTTTTGCGTTGCGTTTAGCATTTAGCATTTTGTTTTGTTTTTTTCATAAAAAGAATCTGTACAGTAGGCTATCTCCCTTTTCCTCCTTTTTGCTCAAATATCGTTTTTAAGATTCAAGGCTTTTGATTTGATCCTTTTTGTTTTGTTTTTGTTCAGTCATTGAAAATCTCTCTCTCTCTCTCTTTAAAAAAAAATACTGTAGTAGCAGAAGGGCCATAGCGCTGTTGAACGGCTTTGTCCCTATTTTCACAGATGCACTGGGAATTGTTTTTTAATCTCCTTTCTGCTTTCCCATTACAGATGGCGATGACGACCCACAGCTCTCCTGGGTGGCTTCATCTCCCTCCAGCAAAGATGTTGCATCACCCACTCAGATGATAGGAGATGGGTGTGATCTCGGCATCGGGGAGGAGGAAGGGGGGACTGGCCTGCCGTATCCCTGTCAGTTTTGCGATAAGTCCTTCATTCGCCTGAGCTACCTTAAGAGGCACGAGCAGATCCACAGTGACAAGCTACCTTTCAAATGCACCTATTGCAGCCGGCTTTTCAAGCACAAGAGGAGCAGGGACCGACACATCAAGCTGCACACCGGGGACAAGAAGTACCATTGCCACGAGTGCGAGGCAGCTTTCTCTCGCAGCGACCACCTCAAGATCCACTTGAAGACACACAGCTCAAGCAAGCCCTTCAAGTGCACCGTCTGCAAGCGAGGCTTCTCCTCCACCAGCTCTTTGCAGAGCCACATGCAAGCCCACAAGAAGAACAAGGAGCACATGGTCAAGAGTGAGAAGGAGGCGAAGAAGGACGACTTCATGTGCGACTACTGCGAGGAGACCTTCAGTCAGACTGAAGACCTGGAGAAGCATGTCATGACCCGCCACCCGCAGCTGTCTGAGAAAGCTGACTTGCAGTGTATCCATTGCCCTGAAGTATTTGCCGATGAAAATGCCCTGCTTTCCCACATCCACCAAGCTCATGCCAACAAAAAACACAAGTGCCCAATGTGCCCGGAGCAGTTCTCTTCGGTGGAGGAAGTCTATTGCCACTTGGATAGCCATCGGCAGCCTGATTCTAGTAACCATAGTATCAGCCCTGACCCAGTCTTGGGCAGCGTGGCCTCCATGAGCAGTGCTACTCCAGATTCCAGTGCATCAGTGGAGCGGGGCTCCACTCCAGACTCAACTTTGAAGCCCATGAGAGGGCAAAAGAAGATGAGGTCCCTGGAAAGAGAAGAAGGCCAAACCTGGTCCAAGGTTGCCTATAGCTGCCCGTATTGTACCAAGCGTGACTTCAACAGTCTTGCAGTCTTGGAGATCCACCTGAAGACCATCCACGTGGACAAGCCTCAGCAAAACCACACGTGCCAGATTTGCCTTGAATCCATGCCCACCTTATACAACTTGAACGAACATGTGAGAAAGGTGCATAAAAACCACGCATATCCAATGATGCAGTTCAGCAACATTTCGGCCTTCCACTGTAACTATTGCCCAGAGATGTTCGCAGATATCAACAGCCTGCAAGAACACATCCGTATCGCTCACTGTGGACCGGGAGCCACAGCTCAAGATGGCAACAATGCCTTCTTTTGCAACCAGTGCTCCATGGGCTTTCTGACAGAGGCTTCTCTCACTGAACATATCCAGCAAACTCACTGCAACATTGGAAACTCAAAATTGGATTCTCCTGTTGTCCAGCCATCACAATCTTTTATGGAGGTTTATTCCTGTCCCTATTGCACAAACTCACCCATTTTTGGCTCCATCCTTAAGCTCACCAAACATATTAAAGAAAACCACAAGAACATTCCACTGGCACACAATAAAAAGTCGAAAGGTGAGCAGAGTCCGGTATCTTCTGACGTGGAAGTTTCTTCTCCCAAAAGGCAGAGGCTTTCTGCCAGTGTCAATTCCGTTTCTAATGGTGAATACCCATGTAATCAGTGTGAGCTGAAGTTCTCTAACTTTGAAAGCTTCCAGACTCATTTGAAGTTGCATTTGGAATTGTTGTTAAGGAAGCAGTCATGCCCTCAGTGCAAAGAAGACTTTGATTCCCAGGAGTCTCTTCTGCAGCACCTCACTGTCCATTACATGACAACCTCAACTCATTATGTATGTGAGAGCTGCGACAAGCAGTTTTCGTCTGTCGATGATCTGCAGAAGCATTTGCTAGACATGCATACTTTTGTGTTGTATCACTGCACCCTTTGCCAAGAGGTTTTTGACTCTAAGGTGTCGATCCAAGTGCATCTGGCAGTGAAGCACAGCAATGAGAAAAAGATGTATAGGTGTACAGCCTGCAACTGGGATTTTCGGAAGGAGGTGGACCTCCAGATCCACGTGAAGCATAGCCATCTGGGCAACCCTGCAAAGTCACACAAATGCATCTTCTGTGGGGAGACTTTTAGCACCGAAGTGGAGCTGCAGTGCCACATCACAACCCACAGCAAAAAGTACAACTGCAAGTTCTGCAGTAAAGCTTTCCATGCCATCATCTTGCTTGAAAAGCATTTGCGAGAGAAGCATTGTGTCTTTGATGCTGGCGCTGAGAATGGTACTGCTAATGGCATGACACCAGCAACTAAGAAGGCTGACTCTGCAGATATCCAGAACATGCTGATGAAGAACCCTGATACCTCCAACAGCCATGAAGCTAGCGAAGATGACATTGATGCTTCTGAACCCATGTATGGCTGTGATATCTGTGGGGCAGCTTATACAATGGAGGTCCTTTTGCAGAACCATCGCTTAAGGGACCATAACATCAGACCAGGAGAGGATGATTGTTCCAGGAAGAAAGCAGAGTTCATCAAAGGTAGTCACAAGTGCAACATCTGCTCAAGGACCTTTTTCTCAGAGAATGGCCTCCGGGAGCACATGCAGACCCACCGAGGCCCAGCAAAGCATTATATGTGTCCCATTTGTGGGGAACGCTTCCCGTCTCTTCTGACCCTGACGGAGCACAAGGTAACTCACAGTAAGAGTCTGGACACAGGAACGTGCCGGATCTGCAAAATGCCTCTGCAAAGTGAAGAGGAATTCATTGAGCACTGCCAGATGCACCCTGATCTTAGAAATTCCCTCACTGGATTTCGCTGTGTTGTCTGCATGCAGACAGTCACTTCAACCCTGGAGCTGAAAATACATGGAACGTTCCATATGCAAAAATTGGTAGGGAACTCCGCAACGTCATCTCCCAACGGCCAGGCCTTGCAGAAACTCTACAAGTGTGCTCTGTGCTTGAAAGACTTCAGGAACAAGCAAGACTTGGTGAAACTGGATGTTAATGGTCTACCGTATGGCCTGTGCGCCGGATGCATGACTAGGAGCACCAATGGACAGTCTTTGGGCATGACCACACCGGAAATTAGTGAAAGACCGTGTGGCAGCCTGAGGTGCCCAGAGTGTAGTGTCAAATTTGAAAGTGCCGAAGACTTAGAGAATCACCTCCAGCTGGACCACAGAGACCTGACTCCTGAGACCAGCGGCCAAAAGAAGGGTACCCAGACATCCCCTGTTCCCAGAGTAAGTACTGCTGTAGCTTAGCTTTTCTGTAATCATTGTACTAAGCAGGTGGTCATTGGAGAAGCTCCTATTGCATATGTGATAGACACAGCCATTCTCTTTAGTACTGAAAATTCCTGTTGCATGTGTCTAGAGCCATTTCCGCACTACACTGTTATAGGGCTGTTATTCCACTTTCAGCATCCTATGGGATCCCGGGATTTGCAGTTTAGGGAGGGGCCTTTAGAATTCTCATCCACAGAGCTCTTTGGAATCCTACAGGATGTTGAAAGTGGAATAATAACACTATAACAGGGTAGTGCAGAAATGGCCTAGGTCTCTTTCATCTGGGAGCAAATGAAGAAATCCATAGATATGAGGGTGTTCCGTGTAAGTAAGTTCCATGTAACCTCTGCAAAAATAAGGACTTACCTCTGCTTGTTAATCACCACTGGGTAGACCCATTGGATGAATAAGAACTTGGTAAGTGAGCTCTTATGTAAATTCCATTGATTCACCGTATCTCCTCTAACTGAGACTAACAATTGGTTTTAACCCTTGGATTAGGATGTGCCTTCTCTGCAGTACTTAGCTATAGAACACAGATGTGTTTGTCTAACTGTAAAAATATAACATTACATGCTTAATTATTTTTTAAGGTACCAGCTGTTCTTGTTTTTCAAAAACCTATTTTACTTTCTAGCTTTTCAGGTGGCTGCACTGTCAAAATTTCTTCGCTTAGCTATTGCTTCCTTTGGTGGAAATCACAACTGTAGTGTTGAATGAGCGTGTTCTGGCCACTGTTTTTTCCACAGTCTTGTTTCTAAAATATTGATGGGTGATTTTGTACTTTATAAAGGTAATTCCCAATGGAGTTTTAGAAAATTACTGTTGTCAACCCTGAACTTGCTGGAAAGGGTTAAGTGTCAATACTTGAACTTGCTGGAAAGGATAAGTGTCAATACTTTTATTTATTTATTTGTTTGTTTGTTTGTTTTTAAAATATTTGTATCCTATCTTTTATGGTGGAATCACAAGGAAAAGGAAAACAATTGAAACAATTGAAAACAGTTCCAGAGTTAAAACAATAACATAATTCACGCAACATACAAGTCTATTAAACAAGTTAACCAGATTAAATAGGTGAAAAGATTAAAGAGTATACATGCCTAGTTGAAAAGTAAATTAGGCTCCAAGGGGCTTAGTAATATGTCATGTTTTGACTTTGTGCAAGAAAGAAGCCAATGTCCATAGTGATTGGATTTTGGAGGGAGAGGCATTCCGTAGATGGGCTGCCACAGCAAAGAAGGTCCCGTCCCATCTCCTCTCGCAAGATATTGGGCATGGAAAGATGCAGACAATTTCTAATTCTGAACTAGTCATTTCACTTAAAAGCTAATGTAATTGTTCAGTGGAAAATGTTTGAATTATCACTTTATCCAGTCCTTTCTTCATTAATGGATAGAAGAAGAGAAAATAAGCATTAAAAGGTAAACAAAATGGAAGGGTTCCACACTGTGGTTAATCCAATTCCAATATGGATTAGGAATGAAGATCTTCACCAAGGTCATTCTTGTGTGCAAGAACAAAGAATTTCAAGTTTTCTCCAATGAGTGAGATTATGAGTTTTTTTAAATTTTATTTTATTTTGGAGCTTTTGGGAGAAAAATTAGCTTGTGCTAAACCTCTTGGGTTTTGTATTTTTGCAATTTTCTTTTTTTGAGGGGACAAAAACTTTTCTTTACACTGTTTTAAATTAGTGAACTTGGTTTCATTGTATGCTGCTTGAGGACTTTAGAGAGAGGACAGGATATAAGTGTTTTAATAAATAAAATACAGAAAAATGCCCCCCCCCAAAAAAGTCTCTGAATAGTTGACCTATTTTGTTGAGGAGATCCTTTCTTGTTGAGATATCCTTTCTCACTGAGGATGAGAACATTTGGAAACATTCTTTACATCTTCGCTGTGGATCAGGGGTGTAGCTATTGGGGGACAAAAGGAATTCTGCTCCCCAATGAAATTGTTCTTCAGTCCTCACATTTTTAGTATTGAAGCAACATAAAACTTCACTTATACATTTAGAAATATAGTTTAAGCGTCAAAAGAATAGAGACAGACAAAGTTATCAAGAGAATTTGAGCATAACAAATAGAAGAGTTCTTGATGTGAACCATTTTCAATGTCTCACTCTCTGCAATGCTAGAAAAAATTAGGGATGGAAGGAAAATTTTGTTTAGGGTGCACAGAATTCTTATGAGGGGCAGTTTCCTCATTCCCCCTTCATCCACCCCTTTTGTAGAGCATAGAAGCTGGAATAGATCCTTCAGTGAATGACTTTTTGCATGCTTGATGGAGACGTTTCAGGAGGTCATCTCATGTATTCCAAACCATTTGTCAGATTAAACAACGCATACAAGAGGGTATCCCAGGCCATTTCTATACTACACTGTTGTGGTGCTATTTTTCCACTTCCAACATCCTGTGGAATGGTGGAGTTTGCAGTTTAGGGGCTAGCATTTGGAATTCTTATCCAGAGAGCTCTTTGGCCTCAGGAAACTACAAACCCCAGGATTCCACAGGATGTTGAAAGTGGAATAGCAACACTATAACTGTGTAGTGCGGAAATGGCCCTGGTCTTTCTCAGGGTAACATGAATACATTCTTTCCGGTCTTTACTCCCCAACACACCTGTGAACAATGTGAAAATACTGCTCTCTTGCTGTGCCAGATAATGATAGCATTTCTGAAGGGCCCAGAATCCATCCTTCTTACAGTGTGTGTATGTATGGATGTGAAACTACATATTGCTCCAAAAATACTTCTGATCTTGCTGCTATCCAGGATTTTTTCCTGGATTCCAGTTGGGACAGACCTAAGGCACTTCCCCAAATGTCCAAAATGAAATGTTAGAAAACTTTTACTGGCCTGCTTTCTACTGAGAGTCCATGTAGAGGCCAGCTGGTATACGTGGAAGGTTTGTCATATTCCAGCAAGGGAAAACACATTCAAGCTGCTGTTCAGATGCTTAAAGAAGAAGCACATCTTATTCTCATGTTAAAATTAATCATTCAGAATAATCCAGGTCATAGTATTTCTGATTTCTGTGTATGGTTGTAAAAGCTGGACAGTGAAGAAAGCTGATAGGTGCTAGAGGCGAGCTCTGTGAATTTTATGGTCTGCTAAAGAGACAAATAAATAGATCTCAAGGCAAATCAAACCTGAACTTTCACTAGAAGGAAAGATGACTAAACTGATGCTCTCATGCTGTGGACATATCATGAGATGATGTGACTAACTGGAAAAGGCGGTAATGCTTGGTAAAGTGGAAGGCAGTGGGAAAAGAGGAAGGCCACACTACGAGTGGATTGACTCCATCAAGGAAACCATGACCCTGGGTTTGCAAGATGTGAGCAAGGCTATTGATGACTGAGGCTCTTGGAAGTCTCGCATTTGTAGGGTTGCCCTACATGCAAGCCAGCTTGATTGCAAGGAACAGAAAAAACAACAGAGTGGCTTCCCACCTTCTCCCTATTGTCCTGCTCAAAGTTGAGGTTGACGTGTGGGTGTGAAGCCCCTCTCCCAGGATACTTAGGTCTTGGTAGATGCCCAGCCATGTTGGGTATTGCCTCTAGTCATAATAACATGTCATGCATTTTGCAGCAAGATATACTTGGGTGTGGTCTGGGGCCGGGGGAGAGAGATTGGAAACACGAGACTTGTGGCAGTAGCAGGTCACTCTCTGTTAAGCCTTATTCCAACTTATTTACAAACCATACTCCATTCTGTTTAGGATCACAACTTTTCATAAGGCATTCCTTTTATATTGCTTTCAAGGGGAAAAAGCAGGGGTGGAATCTTTATTTCGGTTAGGTATGTTCTTCCTCTTCGAAAAATGTCCTCAGTATACTGCATGTAGTAAAATGTGAAAGGCTTTCTTTTCTTTTTTGTTTCTTATACTCAAAACATTGATTAAGTAGCAGCTATTCCCAGACTAGTTCATGATCAAACCAGCAGCTGCTTTCTTGCGTGAATTTCTGCAGATAAGTCTGCCACCGGCATCTGTACTTAATATGATTCTTAGCTGTTTCAGCACACAGGCAGCCTTCCAAGAGAGCTTTCAAGTCTGCAGTCTTTGGAAAATAATTTCTCCAAACTTCCATTTGTAGTGCAACAGAATCCTTCTTTCTTGGTGTCCCAAATAAAATTGGAAGGTCTATTAAGGCTTGGAACTGCTCACAGTCAACAAGCAAAGGGGATGCGTGTATAATGTGCTTCACACCAATGTGACTGCTTTTTTAAAAAAATCACACTCAATTTAATGCATAAAGCCATCAACTTGCTTGATGCTATAAGAGAGTCCTTTCCCCCTGTTTGAGCCAGAAGCCCCCATCTGGCCCTGATGAAAAATCATCTTGTATGTGGCTGGGATAGAGCTGTTAAAAGTCTGTCTGGTAGATCTTGCCAATCGTGACAATGTGTTGAGTTCAAAGGATTTCTCCGGGCTTGAAACAATCCGAGCGAAAGATTCTTTGCTTTGTTTCACTCCCTGCTTTAGCACTGCGACTGCATAGTGCTCCCTCGGGGTCAAGCGAATCGGTGACTAGACCTGCCTCCAGCTGTGATATACATCTAATTCTGCAGAGAATAAAATACGGAATGGAAACACCTCTCCCTTCAGCGTGAAGCCTCTTGAGAGTTCCTCATCCAAAAACTACTTATTAGCCCCACTGTCATCTTTTCTGCTTCTTGGTCCTTCATTGTGTTTCACTTAAAGAGCAGGCCCATGCTTTTATGCCGTACTAATTCCGATTTTATATGAGTGCGCACACAGAGGCTGAAATACTCCAAGCTCTCACTGAACGTATTCTCCCTCTCCACACACACCGAAACGCACTTCCCTCTGCACAGTTGTCATGAGTGGAAATTGCTACCGTCTTCCTCCCTCACACCTACTTTTAAACTGTGTCTCTTCAGCAAGAGCTTCCATACCTCTTCTTTTCTCAGGAGAGAATTTAAGTTCTTCAACAAAGTAAATGCTTTGAATCTCATCCCAAGAGGGCAGATTTCTTTTGTAGAAGATAATGAAAAATCAGAATTCAGACCTGCACCAAATTATACTTTACACAGGAGCGCAAGATTGGCATATATGCTAATGCATTAGACCTGCCGTTCTACCTTCCCCTTGACAATAACAATCTCTTGAGCGGGCTGATGGATGCAAACAATGCTTTTGCCCTTTTTGACTGTACCCTGATAATTCTCCACAGAGCCTATCCGTTTGACCTATAACTGCTTTTGGTCTGGGCTTTGGCCTGTCTCCTCCGACGCTGTCAACCTTGACATTTAAAAGGATGCAAGCAAGGCCCAGTTTCCCTAGGGTGACGCAGCAGCGTGTGTGTGCGTGTGTGCACGTGCAGCTAATTCTTCTGTAGCAGCACTGCTTGAATTACAATGTGGACACCCAGCACCCTAACTGTTACACATCTGTGGCAGTGATGGGCAGAAGTACATTGGAATCTGCAGTAGCTCTGCAGATGATCTACAGCAGAACACCAAGGCTTCTTGACTCCCAAAATGTTTAACAACATCAGCACCAAAGTGGAGTCTCTTACCCTTTCAAAATTTGGCTGCAGAGGTGGAAGAGAACATGAGGAAATGCATGGTAGAGGGAAATTTTTGTGAAACATGAGTGGGAGCTCAGTTCTGATACTGGAAACAGACACCGGAGCCGAGCGTATGCTGAGAGGTACCTTTGTTCCTTGGTAGTAAAAAAAGTTTATGTACATGCGTGTGCGTCCTTGCCCTGAAATGTTCTTTGCACCTGGATCCTAATGGTTAACTGCAAGCTTTTAATAAAAAATCAAAACCCATAAGCCTAAAGTCTGCCAATCCTAGATCTAGATCTAGAGAGAGGAACATTTAAGCCACATCTTTCCAAATTAGCGCTTCCATGCTACCCCACCTGGATCTCTTCATCATTCTCTGTGGCTTTGTGCTTATTGAAGAGGGCTCTCTTTTCCTCAGGTCCTTCATTTCAGGAGCAAGGAACCTGTGATTCTCCTATCATCCCATGCCTTTGGATGAGCTGGCTGTTTTAGCAAAACTCCCATTATGTTTTTTTTATTTTTTTTTAATTGAAATGATGTTATGGTCATTCTCATTTTTTTGTCAGGAGGTTCTGTTGCAGCCTATGGTAATGTTGGAAATGGGTTTTGGACCTTTGCTGTTGCCCGTCCTGGATTTAAATGATAAAATTATCAAAGCAAGAAATAAGGCATATGGGAAGTGAATACCTTGATTTAAGTTTTTTTTTTAAAGAATCATTTCCCCCTGTTATCAGGCAGCAGATTTGGCTGCAGAGGATGACTAAGAATTACCTGCAGGAGTTTTCCATCTCCTGGAAGTTGGCTGACCCCTGCACTAAAGAGGAAGCCCCACTGAATATAGTGGGTTCTACTTTTGACTAAGGCCATTTCCACACTGGACTGTTACAGTGCTGTTATTCCACTTTCCTATGGAATCCTGGGATTTGCAGCCAGCCCCGCCCTAAACTGCAAACCCCAGGATTCCATCGGATGTTGAAAGTGGAATAATAGCACTATAATACTCCAGTGCAGAAATGGCCTATATGAACATAGAGATGTGCTTTCATCCACACCTAACATGGACTGGATCTAGGACAATAACACCCCTAAATATTAATGCAGGCTGTGCAAATAAGTACAAGAGCAATTAGATCAGATATATACACGTTTCTTCCAGGGTCACAATGCTGGATTATTTGTCTATTTCGTTTTTGTTCATACACACAGAGAGCTGGATCTCTGAAGCATATTGATCACGTATAACCCCATAGATTTTTAGAAGCTTTCAGAATTACAGTCAGGGCCTTTGAACACCTGTATCCTTTCCAGAGTATCGTAACTTTCAGCACCTTGTTAAGAACACGTATCAAAGATAGCCAGGCAGACTAAATTGAACAACATGTTCTCTGTTTTCTAATCTCTTGTTGATTTGTAATACAACAGGTAAAAAGCAGTTTTTACTCAGTCTGCCTTGTGTGTGCAATACAAACTGAACAGCCTACAGCTGTCCAAATGATGTTACCACTCCATAATTCTTGACCAGTCCGTCCCCCCGCCTCTCTCCCTCTTTTTCCTTTTTTATTTTGGACCATTATTGATTTTGTATGTGCGTGCGTCTGTGTGTTTTACTCCAAGTCTAGCAGTAGAGGATTACAAAAATATATAGCCAGAGAGAAACTACATTGAGATTACATTAAAAACAATAGAAGTACATGTTTCAGTAAGTGGCGGGATGTATTGATATTTGTAGCTCAAGAGGGAAAGGGCACGCTCGGAATATAGAAGATGCTCCAGATGCCAGTAATGCTCCACTAACAAGTACACCTCTGAAATCCTGCAGGTGTGGATTAGAGAATCGTGAAAAATCTCAAAGGTAAACATTGAGGGAGAAAGGGGTTACAGGGAGAGCCCTTTCAAAATTAATTAATGGGCAAGCAGAAAAGGAAAAGAAGAATGTTACCAGGTTCTTTTCTCAAATGAAAAAAAAAAAATGCTGGATAGGCAATTTTTAATTAATTGTGTTTTCTACTGAAAAAAAAAAATCCTGTTTCAGGGCTTGGCACTGTTTGGCCCTGCAGATGTTGTTGGACTGCAGCATCCATCAGCCCTAGCCAGCACAGCTAGTTGAGAGGAACAATGGGAGTTGTAGTCCGATAACATTTGTTGTGGTTATTGTGTGCCTTCAAGTTGTTTCCAACTTACTGTGAACCTAAAGTGAACCTATCACAGGGTTTTCAGGGGCTGAGAATGTGTGACATGACCAAGGTCACCCTATGGGTTTCCGTGCCTGAGAGAGAAATAGAACCCTATTCTCTAGGGCAGTAGTTCTCAACCTGTGGGTCCCCAGATGTTTTTGGACTTCAGCTCCCAGAAGCCCTGAGCATTGACCATAGTGGCTGGGGCTTCTGGGAGCTGAAGTCCACAAACATCTGGGGACTCACAGGTTGAGAACCACTGCTCTAGGGGTTTGCCTATCAGTACTAACTGAACACCATTTTGCCCTCACTGCCCCCCGTCCTATCTGAAAGATGCTGGGGATTGAACATGGAACCTTCTGCATGCAGAGCAAATGTTTTGCTACTTGATTTTTGTTTTCCGTATTGACTAGATCAAGATAGATACGTTTTATAGAAGCTTCCTTTGCTTACTTGGCTGTGTCCTGGTCTCTGATGCAATTAAAGTCTCAGGTGCCAATGTCAGTGGAGTGGGGTGGTGAGTACAACCTGAGTTTTACTCTGAAATTGTAAAAGAGTTACTCAGAGTGCTAAACCTGTCTAGGGGATAGGAATCAGCATCTTGGTTAACTCATTTAAAGTTCAAACAAAAACCTGGAAGAGATTCTCTGCACATTGACTTTGGAGCCACTGGTCTTCACTGCAGAGCTAAGAATGATGCAGCTGTAATCACAAAAGATAAATGTCTGTCTTGATCAGATGACAGATTAAAGGTAATATAAAGATTTGAGTTTTTGAATCTTCTTGGGATTTCTGATACCCTGTGATCTCTATGACCAGGCTATGGCTGAACCTGAAAAACAATGCCAAGATCGTGTGCTAATCCAGTAAAGCTGGCATAGTTTGTACCCTCCATATCAGATTCTCTAGCTCTGCCACACCTAGACCTCTTGTTCTGCTATGCTACATGTAGGCCTGTAGTATATATCTTCTCACATTTTACATATTTCCACAAGCTGTGTATATATTACTGTAGTACACATCAAGTATTACTCCATGGTGTTGCTAGTAAGCAATGGCTGTTCCTGCCATTTGATTTAACAAAGTAAAATGATCTGATCTGCAAAACAAGAAAGGAAACATTAGCAATGGGCTTAAAAAAATATTGTTATGGTATCGCTTTCTTGTCACAACCATTTTAACTTTTAATCTCTGTATAAATTATTCCTAGGGATTTCCTTCTGTCTCATCACCATGAAGACACACCCCTGCCACTCTTAAATACAAACCTCATCTTCTCTGATTGAATAAATGGCTCATGTAATTGCTTCTTCACGCTATCTCCTTGTTTCAGCAGCTAAGCTTCATTAGTGTGACACAAGAGAAGTCTAACAAATGGGGGAAGAAAATCAGTGTCACATTTCATTGTAGGATTTCCATGGCTTCTAGAATTCATACCTTCACTTTTGCAACGGATCCTTTTTTTTCCTCTCTCTCTCCCTCTCTCTCTGAAGGTTTGCATTGTCTTTCCCCCCCTTGAAACCGCACTTCTCTTGCTCAGAGGTCAAAGCAGGTTTTACTGTAATGAACAAAGAATTCAGAATAGTTTAATGGGCTGAGGCTGTGCTCCTGAAATGAAAGGAAGCCTCATGGAATTTAGTGGGTTGGACCCAGACTTAAGTCATGCTTGGAATAGACCTATTGGAACTTAAATTAGCCATGACTAATTTGCCCAGTTGTTTTCAATGGATTTACACAAAGTGTTGCTAACTCTCAAGCTATCCTGTTGCATGAAACTATACTGGAAAGGCTTACTTTTGTATACTTGGCCCTTTTAGTTTAAACCATTGTTGAAACGTGTCCATCTCCCTTAGAGATACGATAGTCTTTAGCATCTGTCCCAAAATTGCAGCCTTCCAGATGTTTTTGGACATCAATTCCATGATCCTTCACCATTGGCCACACTTGCTGGCGTTGGAGGGATTTGCAGTCCAGGATGTAGAAGCCATGATGTTCGGGATGGCTACATTACAGCATTGTTGTTAATGTTTCACTTATACAATATATTTCACAATATTTTGATGCAGATTCACTAAATGTTGATTGCTTTGTGTAAAGAGAAGTGGCCTTGTTGGAGCCCTCTCGTTAGGTCATATCCCCAGACCAGTGGCTTAGTTTTAAGTTTAAATAGCTTCAGAACAGTTGCCCCGTGTCTGCTATCTGTTGAAGATACCATTGCCTGTTGTTGTTGATGTTGTTGTTGTTGTTGTTGTTGTTGTTGTTGTGTGCCTTCAAGTTGTTTCTGGCTTATGGTGGCCCTAAGGCAAGCCTTTGCCTTCCTCTGAGGCTGAGAGTGTGACTTGCCCAAGGTCACCCTGCAGGTTTCCATGGCTGAGCAGGGATATGAACCCTGATCTCCAGAGTCATAGTCCAATATCCAAACCACGATACCATTGGCGTTTCTCCTACCATTGCATACATCTGGTGAAATTTTGCCCACGAAAGCTTAAAATGCGTAATTTTTATACTGTTGCAAAACAGCTTATTTTACCATACTAAGAAATGATTTCTGTAAGTTCCATTTCTTATATAAACAGAAACAATATCAACAAAAAGAAGTGTAAGCATAGTGGCTAACTTTTGATGTTCACTCATCTTCCTCCATGTTCTCCCAGGTTCACAGTTGTATTGCAGTTGTTTGAGTTACAGGTTGATCTGACCCATGGTAAAATCCATGTGTTAACCATTATGTAAATATCTGCCAGTTATATGTTGCCTTAAGCTTTTTGCATATGTCCCTTAAGCATCTTGCACATGAACCTTCAAGATGGCATATGGGTTTTATGGCGATTTGTCCTGACTGGTTTCTCTCTCTCTCTTTCTCTCTTCTTTCCCTGTTGGTGGATGGATGTGGGCAGGGATGCTGCCACAGGGATACATAGAATATAGTTTTGCCTGTAGCAGGCAGTACTGGTGACCATATTTTCACTTTCTGCTGTGAACTTAATTTTCTCACTACTTCTTTTGTTGTTCCAACAGAAGAAGACCTATCAGTGCATCAAGTGCCAGATGACCTTTGAGAATGAAAGAGAGATACAGATCCATGTTGCAAATCATATGATAGGTAAGAACACTTTCCTTCTTTCGTAGGCTAGTTTCTTCTCTTTGCTTAGCCTTTGATGTGGGTTTTTCTACTCATTGTCATATTTTTACTTTAATAAATGCAGATGATTGAGAGGCTTGCACAATTGCAGTTGCATCAACAGGATATGTGCAGGCCAGGAGTATTCACACAGTTACTTTACTCCTCTGTCTTGGGCAAAGGAAACAATCATAGCATTTGTCCAAGTCACATCGTTTGTATGAACAATCCTCAAGATAAAATTAATTTTAATTATAGAGATGAGGACTGTTGTTGGCTTGAAAGTAAACTTCTCCTATTTTCTAAGTTGAATTCAGCTGAAATTTGAAACCATGGCTTATTCTAACCCCACACTATGGCTGAAGTTTGTGCAGCGAGGAAACGATGGTTTAGAGTTACTTGCCTCCATGTGATGCCAGGTTTTGATTGTACGTTGATCTTTGATGGTAACAAATGTTACATAACATTACATGTTTGGTCTTGTTTCCCATCTGTAATTCACACCCATCTCCATAATGCGATAGCCTTTGGAAGCAGAGCAATTGTGGTGCTTCAGTAATATAACAGCTAACTACTGTTTACAAATCATGGTTTGAAAACTAATTTCAGAACCATGGTTTCAAGTTCTGTCAACCTCCAACAGATCATAGCTTGTGGGTAGGTTTGGGCTCTGGAAAAAACAAAACATTGTTTCTTTGTATATCTGAATCTGGCTGTGATGTATGTCTTTGTAGTGCCATTGGATTGCTGGTCACAGAAGAAGCTGAAGTTGCCCCAGAATCCACACTGAGACAGAGAATGGGGCAATTATCTCGGCTGCCTGAGCTTTTGTTTCTTTAGATTCTAGGAAATGAAAAGCTTGGTGCAGGCTCTTACAACTTTCCATTTTATCTTCTCCCAATCTTAAATTTCGACACTTGGGATGTGTGTTTCAAACACTTGTTTTTCTCACCTTGGGGAGGTTCCCACTGACAGCGTATAAGAATCACCTGTTTTAAAAGACAGCAATTCTCTCCATTTGAAAAGCTGCTTAAAATGTCTTAATGCAGAGTTGTCCCTTTCCTATCCCATTTTCATTTATGTTAAAATGAAACTTTTGACAAGATCTTCCACTTTCAGACACACATTTTCCGTTTTATCTGGCATGGGGAGGGGGAGATGAAAAGCTCTCACTGGTTGTCAACCACTTAGAAGCAATTATGCTTCAATTCTGTATGTCATGACATTGAATTGCTCACATTTCCATAGCTTAAATGTGGCAAATTTCTGAGGCACGTTGTCAAAACAAAATGCTTGAGAAGTTTTATTTCAGCCTTTCTGTTTAACTTTTTTTTTTGGTGTGCTTTTTTTTTCTTTAAAAAAACACAACTTCTTTTTTGCCTTAGCAGTTTTGGTATTTTTGAAAGGTTTGCTTTTTCGAGATGTTCACGTTTTACATTTACAATCCTTGTTTTCACCAGCAAGGCCCTGCTGGCTTTCAAGCCTGGGTTTTATTTGGAATGAGATCCAGTAAAAAAAAAAAAAATTACTGCAATCCAAAGGGCTGTATTTTTGATGCAGCTGTAAGGGTTGCTTTTTTTTTTTCCTGAAGAATGCAGAGAACTGTTTCTTCTATCTGCACAGATGTTATAAATATATGTGAAGGCTCAAGAGCTTAGTTTATTTTGATGCATAGACCACAGAGGAGTTCCTTACACATGCCACTCCAGACGTATGTCGTTGAAGATCTGTCAAGGGCCCTACAGTGTTCGTTATGTGTTCGTGTGCCACATTCATCTCTGATAATCGCAATGATTTCCCTTGAACAATTTAGCATTTAAAGAATCTATTCTTCCACGTACGGAGCGCCCATTATCGTTAATGCGAATTATGCACAAATGTTGAAGGGAGAATTTGAAACGCTGACACTGAAGATTAGAGCAAAACCTTTTTTTTTTCTCTGGGAGAAAAATAGGTACTGTCACTCATTGTAATTTCCACGGTAGCGCTAAGCAGGGAGCTTGCAGGCAGTGTCAGGGAGGTTAAAATGAAGTTATCTAAAAATGTTTGCTTTTGTGGCAGGTGTTAATGCAATCTCTTGTTTGCAGGTGTGAAGGGTGAGAGCTTTGCTAATTGGACCATGGTGATTTCGCTTTGTTCCCACCATCCTTCCCCTTCCCGCTCTTTTATTAAGATCTGTATGAGGGATGTATCTTTAGGCAGCTGGATAGGTGTTTTAAGCGTAAACCTCTTGCAGGTAGGCGGGGTTATTGGTGATCTATAAATATCCAGTGCACACATTCTGTTGCAGATTTGCTCTGTGGCTGGACCCAAACAATGAAGCACCCCTGTGGTGCCACCTTCTCCAACCTTTTTCATATGTATGTACAAACAGTATGATTGCTGCCTTCTCTGGCTGGAATCCTCTTAGTGGTTTAAACCAGTATAAGCATTCATTATGCCAGTATAAGTCAATCTGCGCAGGGCATTGTGCCCATGGGGAGACAGCACTGGAAGCTGCCCTGTCAATTCCTAAACAGCTCAGGTGCTTGCAGGGCCATTCTCCCTCCCAGCAAAAACAGTTTTCACTCCCACTCCCATCATTGCAGCACCCTCTAGTCACTGTATCTCAGTCTCCATGTCACTTCCGCCTGCACCAGAGGGGCTATGTTGGCCAGTAGGATCTTTGCCCTCGGTGGGTCTTTCCATCCTGGCTTCTGCTGGTGTTGTTCTTCCAACAACATGCTTGACTTCCTAGTTGTAATGCCAAAATCAAGAAGGGTGTCTTGTTAAAACACTGGTCATGTGCTGTTGCCCTTTTCTGTAGTACCCTTTTGTTGGTAAGGGATGGCTGTGGCCAGCTGTGATTCATCCTTGGTTCACATCCACCTTCCACATTTTAAAGGATTTAACTCACTGATAAGCTTTAAGAGTACAGTGTGCCTTCCTTATATGTGAGCGCTCTGTTTCAGGAACCCCCGCGTAAAACAAAAAACACAAATGCTCATGTCCCATTCTTTTCAGTGGGCATAACATGCACGTGGAGGTGGCAGTGCGTGCATACACGTTACCATCATCTTAAGTATAGGGATGTGACTTTTATGTGAGATGAAGATTGCGTACGCGGAGGTTGCAGCAAGAGAGGGCACACTGTAGTCCTATAGTCAAAATTGCTTGCTGCTCAGGAACACATGGGCTCCATTGTTGACAGTAATGCACATGATTTGGCATGGTTAAGGTGAACTGCAAATCTGTTAGCAGGATTGTCCATCTTACACAATCTATGGGTCATACACAACTCTATTGCTTAACAGACTTGCCTAGGTGGGAAGACATCTTGAGATATTGAAGAAGACAGGAAACAAGAACACCTTCACTGGGTAAAATACAGGAAGTGTTTCTCCAGATTGGGAGTGGAAAACCTGTGAGTGAAAGCAAATCTCCTTTATATTTGGGGCTTTTCACTAACGAGTTACCACCTGTAACCCTATTGGTTGTCTCAACTACAGCAGAGCCATTGAGACAATGGGATTTACATAAATCTTGACTCACCAATCAATAGTTGACTCAGTGGATCTACTGTAGTTGGGACTATGAGTAGAATTCAGGCTATCATCTCCTGGTGAAGCACATGGAATTACTTCTTGGTGAGCAGAGCCAGATGTCTTCTTCTGGTGGGTGTTGTGGTAAAATAAAGAGTTGGAGTTTGTTCTTCCACAGTTCATTCTATATGTCAGACCTTCCCAGTGACTAAGATGGGAGGTGCGTCAGCCCACTATGAATATGCTACAGATCTGTTTTTGTGCTATATATCAGGGTATGGTCTGGATGGATAATATGCCCACAACCTCCATTTTTATTAAAAAAAAAACAACCTTCCATGAATTTCTCAAAATGCCTCCTGCAGGCATTGTAGGAGGCAATTTCTCCATGTTTTTGCTTCCTCCTCTGGGCTCTTTTAGGCCCAGGAAGAGACTTTTAAACACCAAGAGGTAAACTAAGAGAAGCATGGAGGAATTGCCTCATGAATCCTAAAGTGAGTGTAGGATATATTGAAGAAAAAGGAACTATTCATTCTCTAAAAGTCTTAGGTGGAGAGTTAAGAAGCAAAAGGGAAACTGTGTTATCCTACTTGATCTTTATTTCATCTTGTGACTTCACAAACCTTTCAGGGATATAGTTTTGCCAGGTATTTCCTGACTGAAATAGTTATTAAGAAATGTTACATACAGAATGTGGACATAGAAGCCTGAGGTCTCTACTGGAGGGACAGTAGCTCAGTGGAAGAAAGTTTGGCTTGCAAGCAGGAGGTCAAGCTTAAGTTCCTAACCTCTCCTGATGTGAAGGGGAAAATCTCTGATGGAGACTGTTGCTGCTGGGTAGAGTAGACCAAGATTAGGCAGCCTAGTTCCTTGCAGATGTTTTGGATTATAGTTCACATCAGTGCTGGCCAACATGGTTTCGGCAAGTAATTGTAGCATTTGTAGCCCCAAACATCTGGAGAGCATCAAGTAGCCCACTCTGGAGTGGATAGTACGTGGGTAGTTATCTAGCTTAAGGCAGATAAGTACCAGATAAGTACCATGTACTAATGAATGTTGTTCTTAGCAAGAAAATAGCCCTTTAGAGAAAGGTGAGAGGAGTATTTTGAGAGATTGTGAATATGGTACCTCTTCTTGCCACTCTTTAGTCTTATGGCTGCATTTATTCCAAAGGGAGAAGAAAGCACATGGGTGATGTTCAGTGCTGCTCACACATGTCTCCTTGAAAAATTACCCTTCTGCCTCTTTTGCGATGTGTATCTCTAATTTACACACATACACATGCACAAACTCAGTGGCATATTGGGTCCTTGATGCCATTCCCCAGAGGTGGAACAGACTGGCTACATCCCTAGAGGAGGTGAATGGGAAACATGTTGCTTTGTTTTCATACTGGGGCCTCTGGGAATATTTCTAACGAGAGAACAGACCCCCTTCTTAGGCGTGATCTGTCTGGATGGGAGGGGGATACCTGGGAAAATGTATCCAACTGACACTGTTTGGAACTGCTCTCCTCTCCATCCCTCATCACATGCACACTTCCCCCCCTTTTTTTTTCTTTTTTAAATGTGTAAGAATCAGAAGCCCTTCTAAAACAACCTGGCCGATTGGGGGCACCTTTGAAATGTTTTAATTTGTCGGAAGAAAAGGGATCCCTCTCCCCTTCTCTTGAGGTCTTTGGGGAGTCCATCCAGGAGTATATCAAAAAACTTTCTGCAGTTCCATCAGCTTCTGTACTGCCTGCCTCCTCCTGTGCTGACCTGATAATGTTTAAAGTATGTTCTCCCCACCTTATATCCCTCCCTCCCCCTGCAACGTTCCGTTGCCTCTGATGTGCACTCTCCATTAGATGCCTAGGAGGATGGGCATGCTCAGTCGCTGAGCCTGCAGGGGGTGCGGAGGACGGCCATGCTGGAGCTGGGATCACAGAAGACTCTTAATGATGTGCAGTACATCTCCTGTGCCAAGGGTAGAGGGAGCAACAGAGCAACCGAACATAGTCTTTTGGCTATTGATATGGGAAGTGAGACTCTCATCCATAGCTGTGTGCAAAAAGAATCTTGAGGAGGTCTTTTTAAAATTCTTATCCCCCAAGAAGAGTACAAAGAAAATGATCTTATTTGTCTTCAGACACAGGCCAGATGGGGTACTTGTTGTTGTGTGCTTTCCAACTTATGACCACCTTAAGATGAACCTATCATGGGAGTTACCGGGTCAGAGAATGTGTGATCACCAAAGATCACTCAGTGAGTTTCCACGGCCAAGTGAGGAATCGTCTCTAGGGTCTGTAGTCCAAAACTCAAACCACCACAGCATGCTGGGTCTCAATGGGGTACTATTCTGGTGTAAAAAACAGCTGTACAAGTAGTTATCCTCTCTGAGAGGTTGTTCCTAATGTGGCCAGTCACTTTACAAGGAGGACATGCATGGCTCTCTCTCTCAGTTTTGACTTGTTGGATGTGGTATTGAATCAACCAGTGCAAAATGCATGACTTCAGGGCTATGCTGCCTCTTGCGTAGTCAATTGTATAACTGTGGAGTCCAGTGTGAGGATGCTGGGATATATTATGAGAAGACATGACTCGCTAGAAAAGACAGGAATGCTTGGCAAGGAAGAAGGCAGCAGGAAAAGAAGAAGAACACATTACAGATGATAAACTCAGTTGAGGATAGACTCAGTCTGAAAGACCTGATCAGGGCTGATGACAGTACAGTGATGTGGAGGTCTCTCACCTGTAGGATCGCCATAGGTTGAAGTCAGCTTGACAGCAGTTAACAAGAACAATAGGGTTAAGGATATAGCAATTAATAAGTGTGACTTGGAATAACATGTTATAGGGTGGGACTTCTCTCCTGTGAAACTTCACCCCATTTTTCCTCCTATGCGGTTTGCCCCTCAGCATAAATAAATGCCCACTATATATACTCAGAAATTAGTGGCCAGGAAACATACTAAGCCAGTATAGTGTAGGGACTTGGACTCTGCTAGACAAGGCTTTGAATCCCTGCTCAGCCATGGAAGCCTACCTACTTGGCTCAGCCAAAGAGGAATGCAACAGGAAACCTCTTTTGAATAAATCCTGCCCTACAATAGGATCTCCATAAGTTAGGGTCAATTTGAAGGCTTATAACAACAACGACAATCAACAGCAATAGGGCATACTCAGCCGTTATTGGCCTGCTTGATTTTTTTTTTAAACCATGCCCATGTTTTTCCCTCTTTAAAGATTACTTTGTACTTCTGAAAACTTTCGAGTTCTTCGGAGTCTGCCTTCGCTGCCCTCTTAGGTGTGGTTGGCACCATTTTGGCTACATAAACACTAGTACCCAAACCTTAACGTAGGAAATGGAAAGAAGGGTATTGATCTTTTGCCTTCACTTGGGCGTCAGTTCCTGGGTGATCTCTGTCAAATAAATCCTCCTAGATATTTTGAAATAAATGGTTTGACCATCTGGGAGTAGTCCGGTTGGCTTCCAATCTGCTAAAGGGACACAGTAAAGATGGTGCAATTTCACGGAAATCAACTGAGATTTTAATCCCCAGAGATGTTTTGTGAGGAGAACGATATACACGCATTAGCTGTCATGTTGTATATGTTGGAGTGGATGGAGACACCAGCAAAATACAACAAAGGTAACAAATGTTCAAGTGAGGTAATTGTATATAAATTAGACTTTCTTTGAAGTCCTGTTTGTTAACTACCCTTTCCATGTTGTCAATTAGTTAAGATGCCAACAGTTTTAAATGGTCTAGTCTGGCTAAATAGATATACTTGGATTAAAACAATTTGATTATCATGCCTGTAGGGAGGCTTACTTTCCAATCCTAAACACGTTTCAATTTTTGATTGCCTTGCAAATGTGAATTAACACAGAAGATGTATACATTAATGTATTTCTTCAGACTGAATGCATATGCAACAAATGTTTTCATGGACACATATATGGAATCAGGACTTCTTAAAACTTGTGAATCTTGCAGCAGGATAGATAGTGAATGATCCACTGTGTGCCATCCATTTTTTCTTTGCCCTGCATTATGTACTTAGTTTATTTGAGTCCCACTTTGAATGTTTAGGAAAGGCTTAGAGAAATGCAAGGTAAAGTACTATTCAAGTGTGGGGCTTAGAGCAGGATCTTTGCAGCTTTGAGTTTGGGGCCATTGGGATGGGTGAGCAGTATTTTATTATTGATGTTAAAAATTGTCAAAACCAAGGATAGGGATTGACTTTTAGGAGTATCCTGTTACAAAGGTTGTCTGCAGATGTCACTTGTGTGTAAGAATGTCTGAGAATCACATGTGGCAATCAAACGTGGGTTTTCTGCTCCATGGATGGTTATAATGTCCCATGGCATACACATAGAGTTTTTGAAAAATCTGCATGTGTAACTATTAACAAATGAGTTGATTGTCTGTTGGTTTGATACTATTTCCTGCAAGAAATAGCTTTATAAATAGCCATGTGGTAGCATTTCAAAATCAAGATAGTTGATGTCAATATTGACTGGTCAATACTGAAGAAGAACAAAAACCTTAGAACATCCTTCTTTGTTGGTAATGACCTATTACTCTTCCTGTATGCTCAGTTACTTTGGATTTTGTAGTTTAAAAGATGCTATTCATTAACATTAATTTTTCAGGGCGATATTAATTGGTTGCATCAATTAACTGGGATACATTCCTTCGAAGCACTCCTTAGTCAAATTGGTTTAATTTGGAAGTAGGCATAGTGTGACAGATTGTTTTAGAAGTGTTACATGTGAACAATCAGCATGAATACATTTCTAGACTCCAGCTAAGTATATTGATTAATAGTAGCTATATTATAGACTTTCAAGTTTCTCACTAGTTCTCTTTTGTTTTTAAAAATGCCGTTTTCAAGTTGTTGCTCTGCAATGTACAACTTTGAGGACCTTGCCATATTGGATATATGTTAGATGTCAGTACAGTATATACGTTGAATAGCTTGACTGGTATCCAACAAGTGGTGCCACAGATTTCCATGTTCTCCAAAGGACTGTGGCTCCATATTTCTCAAATATCACCCCCCAACCCACCCATGGTGCCGAATGGCTAACTTGTGAAGATGAGTAGAGTCTCTGAACCACAGCATCTTGCCTTTGCTATGTATTGACTGGGTGTTTTAGGCAAGCCACTCTCTCTTAACCTCAGTCCTCCTCCATGTAGTGTGAGAGTAGTAGTAGTGTCTTGCCTTGCAGGGTTGCTGTTGTGGTTCTATTGAGGTATGGCATGCAAAGAACCTTGAATACTTGAAACATGGTAAAGCATTTTTTAAATATTTAATGTGTGAAGAGAAGACCTTGTCTGCCCTGGTCCCACCAAATGAGCCCAAGAAGGTGGTAGGGCAGAGAGAAGGGCCTCTCCAGAAGACCATAGACCTCAAATGGACTCATAACAGGAGATGTGGTCCTTCAACTAACCTGGAACAAAGACTCTTAGATGCATTGCATGCACACTAACACTGTTTAATTTTTTTTAAAAAAAAGTTCTCAAAACTTGAAGTTAATTCCTGCAATGCCTGATGGTATTCCTTTTTTAGTATTATGGGGGAGGTCAGTATGGCCCTTCAAAAGGCCCCAGGGCAGAAACTGACCACCAGATCTGGTAGGTATATCTGCCAGAAACATAGAAAACAGCCCCCCCCCCATCTGACAGCAGGTAAAGACGTCTTTGTGTTTGGCTGGCCTTTGAGGACTGATTGCACAGGAGGAAAAGGCTGGTGATAGTAGACTTTTAATTGCTTGCTTTATGGTATTTTAACTTCTGTATTACATTTCTAGTTCTTTCTGTTTTCATTTTTGTAATTCACCTTGAATCCAAGGGCTGGGATAAAGGTGGGATATAAGTGGATATAGTAAAGATAATGATAATAATAATGGAGGATTGACTCTGTCAAGGAAGCCATGGCTCTCCTGAGTTTGCAGGATCTGAGCAGTTCTGTTAAGACTAGGGTTGCATGAAGGCCTCTAATTAATAGGGTTGCCATAATTTCAAGCCATACATAGCACAATAACATAACGTCATTGGTACCCAAAATATACTCAACACACCAGAAGAATAAAAGCAGTAGCTTGGAAGAAGTAATAACCATACAAAACCATCCAACCAAAATTGCAAAAGTAGGAATTGGATGAGACAGCTGCCTCACACCAGCATAGGATGTTTGTTCCTCTAGGTTCATATTTTCTCTCTTCTGACTGGCATTAGCTCTCCAATGGCTCGTGTTGGGGTGTTTCTAATCCCTTGCTACTTTTTCAGAACTTAAAACATTACTTTGGAAAAATAATTTGTTTTGTTATTCATTAACTGCTTAGGCAGGTAACTCATTACTGTCCAAAATGACTAGAATGAAAGGAAACTTAGGCCACTTCCACATTAGATTGTTATAGTGCTATTATTCTACTTTCAACATCCCATGGAATCTTGGGGTTTGCAGTTTAGAGAAGGGCCTAAATCCCTGGATTCCATAGGATGATGAAAGTCGAATGATAGCACTGTAACAGTATAGTGCAGAAATGGCCTAAGTTGTTTTGGATTTATCTTCTTGTATCTCGCCAGTGTAGACTGATAAGTCAGTTTTTCAGCAAGTGTGATAACTCATACTTGGTTTAAAAAAAACAACACAACACTGACAAAGTGAAAGATCATAAAGATTTTTCTAAGATAGAGCATCACCAATATAAAAAGTACCAGGATAAGTGCAATAGAATTCACAGGGTATTTCACATGAGTAAAGATTAGCAGTAATGATGTTACCGGAAGCATTAATCATCTCACTAAAAAGGAAGTGTTTTAGTGGGTTGTTCTGCCACTGTCAAAAAGGAACATAATTGTTCCTAGTTACTTGCAAATGTGGTGACTAATGAGGGCAATAATGATTTTTCATGTGTTACCTCCGAGGTCTGTACCTGACTTATTTTAGCTGGACATACCAGGATTAGAACTGAGGGCCTTCTGAGTCTAAAGCAAGAGTATCACTCTGAGCTGTGGTTTTATTTCACAACAGAAAACAGAATTCTTTTCAAGTGCTATCTGAAAACAAGCGACAAAGCATACTGGTGCATCTTTGTTGAAATAGGATTCCCTATTATGGATTGGGGTGCACAAGCCCAAAAGGCCCTGTCTTTTCTGTCCATCTACCTCACATATGCTAGCCTATCTAAGACAGAAGAAATTTCTCTTGCATATTGGCATGGAAGCAGGCTGTTCCTGAGAACATCTGATTCTTCCATGCCGAGCAGAGTTTGAAAGGCAAAACAAGCAAGATTCATCGATCAGGCTTCCTAGTTTAAACACAGATTGCAAGTAAGGTGGGTAAAGAGAGTATCAGTGTTCAGAGCTTTTGTTTCCTGTATGCCCTCCATCATTATCTCTAGGAGCAGAGATGCCACATGTTTTCCAAAGAAGTATGTTCTGGGCACCTCAAATCAAGAAGGATGTCGACAAGCTGGAACATGTCCAGAGGAGGGCGACCAAAATAGTGAAGGGTCTGGAAGCCATGCCCTATGAAGAACACTTTAGGGAGCTGGATATGTTTAGACTGCAGAAGAGAAGGTTAAGAGGGGACATGATAGCCATGTTTAAATGTTTGAAGGGATTTAAGGAGGGGCAGGCTTGTTCTCTACTGCTCCGGAGACTAGGACAAGGAGCAATGCATTCAAGCTGCAGAAAAGGAGATTCCACTTGAACCTCAGGAAGAACTTCCTGACGGTCAGAGCTGTCCGGCAGTGGAATATGCTGCCTTGGAGTGTGGTGGAGTCTCCTTCTTTGAAGGTTTTTAAGCAGAGGCTGGATGGCCATCTGATGGGAATGGTTTGATGTGTGTTCCTGCATAGCAGGGGGTTGGACTCGATGGCCCCTGGGGTCTCTTCCAACTCTATGATTCTATGTGCACAGAGCTCCCCTTCTTTATGTGCAGGACACAGCAGTTGTGCACATGGTTTTGTGCATGGTTCACATTGGGGTGTATGACTTCATAGTTTCTCCCATCTTGCCTTTGTTCCACTGTCAAAGTTTGTTTCCTAAAATATTAACTGTGCTACCCGGATTTACCATGTGTATTCTTTTCCAGTTGCTATCTGTGCATATTTGTTCAGAGGAATTTTAAGCAAATATTATTTTGCTTTGCTTCTTTATCTGCCCTCGGAGTGAAGCATAATTTCCCTTAATATATTCAGTCACATTTTCCTTTTTTGCATTTTATCCCGCGCTTTCATTTACTACTTGGCTAATGGTTGCTCAGTTTCACTGACATTTTTATAGCTACTATGACAACATTCTCCTTTTGCATGATACATTCATAATCGGCTGCGATAGCAGCTTCGTGTTGCTTTTGCTTCTTCCTAGCCATGTTAAGATTCCTTTCAGCCCTCCAACCCAATTTTCATAGGCAGTTGTGATTACACCTGTTTAAACATTTTCCTAGTGATTTCATATTTGCACATGAAGGTGAAGCAGGGAACGGTTGATAAAACACCTTTCTGTAATCGGGTGTGAGTCTTTCCCTTGATTGGTTTGAAGTTAGCATTAGCAAGTATCTCAGTTGGTTTGGGGTGTTTCAGCATCTGTTGACTAGCATGATGGAAACAACCCTTCCCAAGAAAGTTTGCTCTGTGATGATGTGTGTAATATGGGGTAATCTGTTATTTTTCTTCTCAGTGCTTTTAAATTACCTTCAAAATTATGAGTTGTTTTGAGTGAGAAGGAGGTATCTTTTGAGATGCTGTTTCCCAGTTTCTTTATCACAGCAAAGCTGTATGAATATATTTCGCCAGAGCCACTCTTGCAGCAGACGTAGACAGCCAGTGTAAATTCTCTGTGCGTGTGACTTGCACTGTATCTTAGAGGTGGAAAAATGGCTTAAGAGTCCTCCTTTGTTATTTTCCAGCAATACTTCCTGTTCAATATCTAGGAAGGATACAAAGAAAACAACTGTCTCCTATTTCCAGTGAGAGGGCCTGCCCAAGCCTTCAGAAAAATCACACGAAGGAACCCTCTTTATAAGGATTCTGCCTTAGAAGTCCCACTTTACAATAATGAGGTTATTGCTCTTTGTATTTCCTGTTTTGAAATGTGAACTTAGTAGGTGCTAGGATCCCATAGATCAGTGTCTCTTAACCAGGGGTCCACGGACCCCTGGGGGTCCGCAGATCCCTCACAGGGGGTCCGTGGAGCCTGGTCACTGGATACCAACAGTGGCAGTAGCAGCACCTCCCTGCCAATGGCTGACTCTTCTCAGAAAGGAGAGAAAAGGAGGGGAAGGAGGGCACCTGCACACTCAGCTTAGTCTTGCCCCTCAAGAAGGGAGGGAGAGGGGTCTCTTCCCTGGGTGTTAGGCCGGTTGAAGGAGTTAAAGGGGAGACACTCAAATTCAGCACCTACAGATGGGAACTACTGATGAGCACTGGCTTTTCACCTTCCTTCTGCTTCCACTTTCTTTCTCTCACAACCCCCTTCTCTCCCTCACTCCTTCCCTTCTCTGGCTTCCACACAGATGCAAGCAAGTGGTCTGAGTGAGTAATAGGCTAATTTTTCATTTTGGAAGGGTGTTGCTCTGCACAGGATGCCTTATTTTATTGTCTCCTTTACATGGCAGCAGGTGGTTTGGCCTCTGAGGAACACGGTGGCAGGCATGTGCGTGTGCCCAAACTGCTCCCTCATTTGCAAACAGGGGAGGAGTTTGGGCACCTGCTCCCCCTCTGCTGCTGCTGCATCCCTGACAAAAGGGACAGAGCAGCAGGTGTGTGCATGTGCCCAAACTGCTTCCTCCTTTGAAGACCTCTGATGAGCAACTTTAAATCAATATTTGAATATTTAAATTTAAATTTAAATGCTTAAATATTAAGTCTTGCGAGGCCCCAGAAACCAATGATATTTACAGGGGTTTCCTAGTAAAGAAAAGGTTAAGAGTCAGTGCCATAGATCTTTTGCCATTTAGTCATCTCACCATCCAACCCAGCCTGTTCTCTGAAAGAAGTGTAGTCCTAGGAGAACTCCACTTTCTGCCAGATCATAGTAGAGTACTTGAATGTGTCATGGACTAATTGTGGTTTATATATGGGCATTGGCAGTTTGCTCGCATATGCACTGTGATCTGCTTAGATTAAAACGAGCAAGTCTTTGTCAGGACTGTAGCCTTGAACTACCCTTGAACTGGTAACTGGTGAGATGTCAGCCTTAGAGTCCTCTTGTGCACAGCTGCCCAGTTCTGGCCAACAGAGAAGTGAGCTTCACTTACTAGGGAAGTTGTCTTGCAGCAACAAGGCAGAGTGGGTTATGTGCTGCATTAAGATCCTCCAGGTCACACTAGTCTTGGCAACCAGGAAACTTATTCTTGGTTGCTAAAAATTTGTCTTCTCTGCCCTGTCTCCCTTGTCTTGCTCTGTCTTCATTGCAGCAGGGCATCTGTTGTGGCCAGTCTTTGCTTGACAATATAGTACTTAAGAGGGACAAATCAAGATTTATTGTGTTGTTGTTGCAACCTTCATGTTCAAGCCAGAGGATTTTTTGTCCACAAGTTAGCTGAGGATACAGCAAGAAACAAAAATTATTTGGATGCTAGTTATGGAGCTGAATTTATACTGCAGTTTTAATTCTCTTGATGTCAATTTGGTGTATTGTCTTTAATTAAAGGTCAGCTGAAATTGAACTGCGAACCTCAGGGAGACTTTAAACTGGTCCTTTAAGCTGTAAGGCTGCCCATTAGATGTGATCTTTCTTTACTGCAAATTTTATCCTATGGCTGCTCAACTTATATGCAAGTTAAAATGGAGTGTTGCGCTCCGAAGATGATTAACTTCCCTGGTCATTCAGAGAACTTTCCCCTTAGTCAACTGGACTTTTGAGTTCTTCAACATCTACTCAAGCAGTATGTGTTTCATATATCTTCTTAATCTTTCAAATGCTGTTGTGAGTTTTTTGCTTTTACATCATCTCGACCATTTGCAGAATATCTAGATGGAAGCAAATGAAATGTTTATCTCCTAAATAGGTTGCAATTACCCTTCATATGCTAATGCAGTCTAGTAGGGTTTTTTAAGGAAGAACTTTAGACACCATTTTCTGGAACTGCTGCACATTTGGACTAACATTGAAGAGTCTTGGACTGACCTTGGGCTAACACTGGAAAATTCAGATGTGGGAAGCAAAGGTCAAGAGGTATAGGGGAAGAATGTGTGATGGACTTTAGAAGCAACTTGACCTTCTTGGGTGTAATGGTACAGGGGGTGGGTAGTGAGCTTCATTTTTCTAGGCAAGGAGCAAACTTATGGATGTAGAACTGTGCCACAAGACTAAGTTGAGCAGGGACACCTATGGTACCCGTGTAGCTCCCATATGGGAAAGAACAGTGGTGGAAATCAGCATCCCTCCAGTTGTTACTGAATTGTACATCCAAGCATCCCTCACCATTGGCTTTTCTATCTAGGGCTGCTGGGAATGCCATACGATTCCCATCCTTGTGTTAGAGTTACTACAGTATCCTATTCTTCTCATGTTTGATTTTATGAATCTAAAGTCAAAATAGCATATGGGCAGGGTGGTTTTGAAAAGTTTGCCTTGTCTCTATAAATGTTAGGTGTCTGACCTTCTGCCCTCATCAGATCATCACAGCAGAGCTTCTTGCACTTAAGGAAACACAGGTCAAAGAAAAAATTTTACTAATATGTTTTAT
The DNA here is from genome assembly GCA_948472985.1 of Iguana delicatissima. Taxonomy (NCBI): domain Eukaryota; kingdom Metazoa; phylum Chordata; class Lepidosauria; order Squamata; family Iguanidae; genus Iguana; species Iguana delicatissima. The sequence goes on from CAOKZL010000013.1 coordinate 822,579, forward strand.
AGATTAGAGAGTGACTGCTCTTGGCTGTCATGGACAGGGCAGAAAGCAGAACAACTTTGCAGTTGTTGGAGTGACATCGCTTTGGATCAATTAGGGATACACTTGTCATCAGTCAGAGGGCACAGCCCAACAAGAGAAGTACAACAGAGAACTGAAAGAACCATATTCCAATCCATAGTAACCTGTACAACAAGAAACATTGCCAATTTACTTAGGCATAAGCAAGTGAAATGTTACCACTTTGCTCCAGTGTGAGCTTAGACAAAGAAAGACTTTTTTGTCTTGTTTTCTTAGACTATATGATATATATATATTTATGTGAAGAGTAAAAGTTGTCAGCTTTTCATGATTAATGCATTACGGTCAAGTTTATAAGAGGAGTTTTCAGACACCTGCATCTATAGAGATATAGATGTAAACCCACAACTTCTTAAAAACAAACTAACTCTATGGTGAAGGTGAGAAGTGCCAGTCCAGCCAATTGTCAGTATCTTAAAAGTGGATGGAAATGTGTATTAGTTTGTATCACTGGTTGTTAAACTTCTCCGTGATGATGTGTATACTTAGAGAAAACACGTGGTACAGCCCTCCTATATCATTGCATAATCTTGGAGCCTGGGAAACTGAATGTGTGAATACATCTTCTTTATGTCAAACAATCAGAAGAAACCTCTCTTGTGTTTAGGAAGCCATAAGCTTTTTTTCTTTCTGACAGAAGCAATAGGCTTTTTCCAGAAAGAATGTTCAGACATTAATTCTCTGCCTGCGCTCATTCTATCGTTCTGCCAGGATTGTGGCATATACTTTGGCTCTGTGTAAAGTAAAAGATTCATTATACCTGATACTGAAGCAGTCCCAGAGATTTATACACTCTACAGAGGCTGAGGTGTCCACAAACAGTTTCTTTACATCTCACAAACATGTAAACTTCATTGACTCAAACTTTTAAAAATGCAGTCAGGATGTGAAGGTAAGCGGCTACTGCATGCCTAATTTGTCGTTTGCATTTCCGTCACCCACCCACGGCAAGCGCTTGGGAATTCTGTTTCCACTTTTGCGATGGAGGCTGCAAGGGAAATTGTAATGGTGTTTTTCATAGGCCTCCTTTCTTAACCTGGTTGGTCCTGCATGCCTTTGCTGGTTTTGTTTTGAAATCACCCATGAACAACTCCTTGCCTTGTGGGGAGGAGTTGAGTGTCTCTGCCTCCTGTCTCCTGTAGGTGCAGCCCCAGCCCCAAATGGTGAGGTCTTGCATTCTTTTCCAGCTCCTGGATTTCTGGAGAGGAGGATTGTGAAAAATGCTATTACAGGTAGGAGATGAAGTACAGTATTCATGTTTAAAAGAGCCTCAAAGTGTTTCCCTCTACCCTTAAAACCCAGCATAGCCTGCCATTTTGAACGAGGTGGATGCTTTTTAACTGAACCCTAAAAATGTCAAGGTATACTCTAAAAGCATCAGTTCCTATCTGATCTTGGCAGCAGCTAAGCAGGGTCAGCCTTGGTTAGTACATGGTCAAGAGACCACTGATGCTGTAGGCCAGGTGCTGTAGGCTATATTTCAGAAGAAATCCCTGTGAAATTAATGGGTTTGCCATAAGTTGATAGGCAAGTTGAAGGCATATACACATACACATTTCAAGCAGAGCCATACTGTCTGGGGGATTCTGGGAGCTGTACTCCAGAAAATTTTTCAGGCTGTGATTTCAGATCCTAAATTGTTCCTTGTGCTACCAAAGGGGAGATCTTTTGCTAGTTGCCCCTTCTCACTGCATACTTTTGCAGAGAGTCTCCAGTCTTTGGGAGCAGGGTAAGATGAACTGTCTGTTACAATACAAGAGCCAACACTCAAAATGTGGAAAATGTATATATTTATCTCTTTATTACATTTGTACCCTTTCCTTTTCATGAGCTCAACTGGATATACTTAGCTCTCCCTTCCTCCTTCTCGGCACAGCAACCCTGTAAGTCAGGCTGAAGAAAAGTGACTGATATAACTCAGCCAGTGAGTTTTATGGTTATGATGTGGATCTTCTATCCTGACACCACCACTATCTCCACCACACTGATAGTGAAGTTCACTGCCAGCACTTCTGGATTTATCAAGTAGTTCTAACCAGGCGCAGAGCACCCATAATCCATTTAGCCTGAGATGAGCTTGTGACGAGCAGCAACTGTAAGGTATTGGCAGGGTGGTGGTGGTGGAAATTGTAGCAGGAGATCTATCAGGAGTTGCACTAAAGTTAGTAGTCTTGTATCACAGCAAATAGTCGTCTTGTGGCGTCCAGGTGTTGTTGAACTAGAACTAGAATTTGTGGTCAAGGATGTTGCTAGAGGGATGCAGGTTCTTTTGCTCCCAGGGACTAATTCATTTACTACTTTAATCTTCTTTACATCCAGAGAAGGATATATTCTAATGACAATAGCCTTTCCACACTGCACAATTACAGTGCTACGTTTCTGCTTTTAATTGCCATGGCAACAACCTATGGCAAACGCTCACCCCTAAATTGCAAATCCTAGAATGCTCAAGGATGTCACCGTGTCAATTCAAGTGGAACCATAACATTATAATTGTACAGTGTGAAAGGGCCCTGTGGTCTTTAAGGTGCTACAAAATTCTTAACCCGTGTTACATCAGAAATTACTAACACAGCCACCCATGTAGAAGAGGTTTCGTGAAACAACTGTTCAAAAGTTGGGTTTATTCAAAACCCACAGGGACAGCATTATGCAAGGAAAATGAAAATTGAACATACAGAACAGACTCTCAAACCAGAAGGAATGTATGTACTCCAGTCCCTGCTATATAGTCTTGATCTTTATGTTCATTTCAGGAGTGAACAGCCCTGTGATTGGGATGGGTTTATATCAGCTCCTCTAACTTCCCCTTCCCCGGCTCTTTCTCAGAAATATAATCACCTTAGAGCCAGTTGACACGATACTCAGTTCCAGTGAGGGCTGCATGCATTGGTTATCAGTTGTATAAGGTTCCTGTAAGAGCACAACTGATTCTCCCATCTACTGCAACGCAAGAAGAGCAATGGAAACATGTCAGGGAGGCAGGCTCACCTGCTGTGTCTCTCTTGTCCTCTTCTCACAATTCAGATTGCGTGAGAGCTCGAATGCCAGTGTTTTCTTAAACAATTCAGCAGGACTTCTTTTAAATCACTCCTTCGTGTTCTTTAGACTCACCTTTGAAGATAAACAAAGCTTGGAAAAGAGGCCATGCTGGCTGTGGAGATTCTTGAAGCTGTAGTCCAAAAGAGTAACTTCTAGCTCCAAGATAATCTGTTTTGAAGTATATCCCAAAGCCACGCTGTCTGCTTTTCCATTGCCAGTGGATTCCTCCAACTTATATCTGCTGCTGCTTAGTTTCAGTCTTTGATTTTCTTCTGTCCCTGATTAATAGGATAGAAATAGACTGTAAAGGTTTCGTATTGGAACCCTGTTATGTCTGTGTTTGGAACATGGATGATGCTGGTTATATCCCATTCCCACTTCATAAAAATTATCCCATGTTGTGGTCCAACCCAAAATGTATCTGATAGTACCAAAGCCCACCTTGATCAACAATTACATAACAAAATATAATTCTGTTGCATTTTTCTAGACCACTAAAAAAACCCTCAGCTTATTCCCCCCAACTGTTAATGCATCTTTTAAAAGCCACTAATTACTTATATACCCAATAGTAAGAAATGTTTAAAATATACAGCCCAGCAGTTAAATATGTTAATAGGGAATTATTAAAGTGAAGTGTGGATTCTTGTCATGAGCTTTAATAGTTCCTCTAAATCTGTTTTGATTTATGGAGTCAATGTGGGAGGCATTAATATCTCCTGTCACAGCCTGTAATGCTTACAGATTTTCCAGGTTTCAACTTATGGTCCACTTGGAGCCGTTAGTGTCGAATGGCGCAACGAGGGGTGTTGTACTTGAGAGCCAAGCCTTATGTGCCAAAAGTTCTTAGGAAACCATTGGTCAGAAGGGGGGAAAAAAATCTGCACCTGCAGAGTAACCTGTATGGGGGTGAGGTTTGGAATGTAAGTGCAAACCAGGGATTTTATAAAATACCTTAAATATTGCCACATCCAACTAAAATATTTAGTTGCTCTAATATTCACATCCGTATAGAGACCTCAGTCCTTTTGCTCTAGAGAGGCATCGGAGCTGGAATACACTGTGTTGAGAAATACCGCCATGGGTATTTCTCAAATCTTTCAAGAAAACAGACTCTTGGGAGATACTCCAGTCTGCCAAATTTTAGGCAACATGAGACAGTTAATACAAGTGCTGCCTAGTATCTCTTGCATATCTGCACCTGTTTAGAAAAAAATGGCCTCCTTTCTTAATTTCTATTCACCCACTTCAAAGATAATATGCCAGTGAAATAATTTAGGAAGGTGTATCCAACATAAGGTGGAGCGAAAGCATGCATACAGCTTGGTTTGTCTGTAGCACAGATGTCTTATGTTCTTCACTTCTTAGCAAACATTAAAAAATGTTGCTTAATTGGGGCAGGGATCTTGAGGCCAGTGTGGACAACTGTTATTCGGCCCAGAACTGTAGTCTCTTGCTGGGTGAGGTGAGAACCAAAAGTGATAGGAGAAATATCTTTTCTCCTTGTTTCTTCTGTCCTTCTCTGCTCTCTCTCTCTTTGCACATCCAACACTACACTCTCTCCCACCACTATATCTTCAGGCTGCTTGCAGGGGAACAGCTGACTTTAGCCAGAGATCTGAACTGACTCCTTGAAAAATAATTTGGCATTTAGGTAGAGCTCTTCCAGTAACCCACCTCTATCTTAAAGACCTTCTCCATTTCCCCTTCCACAAAATAGTCTGCCAAAGATTGAATCTTCATATTATTTCCTTTGATGAAATCATCTGATTTGTGAAAGGGTGAGTGAAAAGTAGTAATCATCTGGTTAAGGTCTAACTTAAGTGCAGCCTTGTGTCAGAAATATTCTTCTAGGAAATCTTCAGAATAGAGGCCTCGGTCCCTCTCTCAGGGGGAGCATTGGAGGACGCAGTGTAGATTTTCATCTTCTGCAAGATGTTTTTGAATCTGAATTGCCTTCATGGGCATGGTGGCTATAATTTTTTAAAATTAGGTTTGGTGGCATATTTATCATGTTGAATAGGTACATAAATGGGAAATGTAATTTTAATGAAAAAAATAAATAAAAGGAATCGCACTGGAGAAGACAAGGGCCACAAGCATGGGGGCATGTGTGCATGGCTGTGTTGTTGTGTGCCTTCAAATTGCTTGTGACTTAATGGTGACCCGAAGGCAAACCTATCACGGGGTTTTCTGGGGCTGAGAGTGTGGGAGACACCCAAAGCCACCCAGTGGGTTCCCATTGCCGAGCGGGGAATCAAATGCTTAAACTACTACAGATCTCAGCTATAGTCTTATCTGGAATGAAATAGGAGTAAAGACATTTCCTCTTGGCTATGAATTAATATTTGGTGGCCATCTTCTTATCTGTTCTTTCTCACTGTCCCACATGTTTTTCCCCTTCCCATTCTGTATTATGGAGTAACCCAGTAGAGTGCAAAGACTGTGGCTTGAATCCTAAGAATGAAATTAAGTGAATAAGATTAGCTAGAAACCCATGGTTTTGTTCAGTAGAGATGCTCCACTAAGAAATTGTACAGTCAGCCCTCCACATTTGTGGGTTTCACTTTTGCAGATTGGATTATTCACGGATTATTTGCTGTTACTGTTACTTTGGCTGCTTCCCTATGCCATTTTTAATAGGGACTGCAAGCCTCATGAGACTGAGAAACTGCGAATGAGGCTTGTAAGTCCTTTTTAAAAATGGTGTGGGGCAGCCGTGGAGGTGGTCGTAAGCCCCACCAGCCCCCCCGCTTCTGCCTTGTGAAAGAACCCTGTTGCCTCAAAGAAATCCATGGTGGGTTGAATATGGCGATCATACTCTTTTTTGTGTGTTAAAGATGGTTTGGGAGGGCCTGGAGTTATTCATGGTTTTTCCACTTTCACGGGGGGTTCTGTGCCCCTAACCCTAGCGAATGTGGAGGGAGGACTGTAGAACCTTCTTCACACCTCTCCATTGATCCAGAGGTAGGCAACATGCAGCTTATAGGCATGTGGCAGGGTAACCATTCTTTTTAATCCCTGACCTAGTCTACCACAGCCCTTCTACCACTGCTACCAAAATTGGTACAAAAGCTGCAGCAAAAATGCACCTCTTTTCTTGCCTTTTTGTTTTAAAACAGAGTGTGCTTGGTACATGCACTCTGTTTCCAAGGCTGCTAGCACTTTCAGAAGCACTATTTTGATCAGAAGCAAGACGTATGTTGTATGCATGCCTTGTTTTACAAGGCTGATGCCAGTGCTAGCCTTGGAAATGGAGTATTGAATAAAGAGAGCCTGCTGTTAAAGTGTGTGTGTGGATGTTGGTGTGGGTTCTTTGTGGTGTGTGTGGCCTTTGGTGGATTGGGGCAAGATTTCATCCCTGGTCTTGCTCAAGTTGCCCATCTTGGGTTAGTCAAGTATATGTGGACTTTATAAAGGTCATAAGTGTTCTGAAGCTCAGTCAAGAAATCTGATTTATCTTGTTCTTACGACTCTCAAATACTTTATCCTTTTGGAAAAGGATTTTTTTTTAAGAATAGGTAAAGATTGCTACTACGCTAGTCTGTTAAAACCTCTCTAATGATGATCATTTTGAATTAGCAAATCAGATTGGTGTGTGTTCGCTACATAATGGAATGAGAGCTTCTGATTCCTTTTGTCCACAGGCATTATCCTCTTTCAATTTAGCTGGATTTGAAATATTAAAGGTATTTTGTTAGAGGCCAAATAATTTCACTGTATCTTTATCTCTTTTGAGCATCTTTCCTAGTTCTTGGAGAAAAGACAGGAGTCATTTAGAGTCATTTATAAGCATAGTTATAATTTAAAAATAAAGATCAGATCTATAGCAATGGCCACTTTTGCAATCACAGAGATCTGTCATTGGGTTGAGCTAAATCTTACTAGTAAATATGTTCTTACCAGCCATCTCTCTGGATTCCTAGTATTCTTCCATAGTGTTAGGGGGGAGTCATAGTTCACTAGAAGAGTGCTTGCCTTATCTCCTAAGAAATCTCAAAGTGTCTTCTGTGTTCTGCCAAATACGCAGTACAAAAACACACACTTCCTCCTATGTGGAGTTTGATTCCTTACTAAAGACACCATCTTTGTTCGGGTGAAGCCCATATGGAGTCACAGTGAGGACCACAGGGAAGATGCTCTTATTGAAACCTAGAAAGCTGCCACATAGTGAGTCAGATTGACTGACAGCATGCCTCCAGAGTGTTAGAGGGGGGTCTTTCCAAATTCTGTCTGAGAATGCTTGGGATTGAACTTGAGAAGGATCATAACTCTGTGATAGAGCGCAATGTGTGTTATTAAGATAGAAAGAAACATCTGGATGACATTTTGTCTACAGCTGTTGCCACTGTGGCTTCTATGCGACTTTGTGCTGAGCCACATCATGGATTCGTTCCTCTTGCTCAGTGTCTGTTTCATACTTACTACACTAACCTGCAGAAGATACCAATGTCAATCCTCTTACCATTTATATGCAAAACATGTGGTCTACCACTGAAGTACAGCTCCTGCCCGAAATATATTGGGATAAGAGATGCAGTTTCCACCACCTTCCATACTATACAACTCAGGATAACTCTTGTTCTTCCATGACATCTGATGTTGAACTCAAACTCATAAAGGCTTATTCCAAAATAAATTTGTTAGTTTTTAAAGTACCAAAAGATTCTTTGTTGGTTTTTCTAGAGCAGAGTTAACAAAAGGCACCGCCACTAATCTGGAATATGCTCAATCTTGTCTGGTTGGCACCTGAATGGAAGACCACCAAGAAATACTGGGTGCTATATTACAGAGTGGGCATAACACCAGGGGTAAAGCACATGCTTTGCATGAAGGCCACGGATCCTTTCCTCAACATCTCCAGGAAGGGCTAGGAAAGAATTTTGCCTGAAACCTTGGAGAGCTGCTGTTCATCAGAGTTGACAGTATAGGGCTAGACAAGCCAGTGGTCTCATTCAATATAAGGCAGCGCCTAACGTTTGTACTTAAAGCAACTGTGTTTAAGGTAAAGGACATCTGACCAATGTCTGCTGCTAGTGCAGTGTGGGGTTTATGAGCCAGAAAAAGCCGTTGGAACCATCACACGCTCCGATCAGGCTCAGTATCATTGCGGGTTTGCTTCTTGTGAAACAGTGCTGGAATATTTTGTTTTAGTTCCTGTTTGGAATCTTGTTCAGCTCTGTGTCTTGCTCCTCTGCCAAGCTGGCAGTGCTTGAAGGTTGACTTCCTGTACAGATGATGTAAAAGTGCCTCTGCAAATTTTTTCCTTTGCAGCCATTGGGAGATAAAAGCCAGGACACTGGGGATTATAAAGAGGGAGCCAAATTATATTTATAATATTAAAGTTGAGTGCATTTGTGGTTTTGCTGTCCTCTAGGGTTTTTCATAAGTAGAAAAACATGAATTAGCATTTTCCATTTCCATATATTGACTGGAAACATAGCCTCCTCTCAGTTAAGACCTATAGCTTTTGGGATGTATGCAACAATTTTATAAAATATTTACAACAAGATTTGCATTTTACATGGTATTACTACTACTGCTGCTTTTCTTCTTCTGTTTTTTTTTTTTTTTTTTTCCCCTTCTCTTCATAGTTGCAGGAAAAGCTTAGGCCTAGGAGAGGAAATGCATTTTGCTTGCCGGGTGGGGAAATAAATCTAAAAATGGACTCACTAGCAGTGAGCTCTCCAAAACATCCACTGTTGATTGTGGTCTCTAGTAATTATTGAAGGTCGATTTTTGCCAACCACATATTTTGTTATATCATCTTTAAAGGGCTTGCTCCCTATGGAAGGCTATTACTTCTCCCCTTTAAAACTGGCACTGGAAAGGACCGTTTGCAGCTTTGTGTTAGCAAGATAAGTGGAGCACTTCATTTTCTTTTTCTCTCCCCTCCTCCCCGAATGTAAATGTGTGTTGTAAAGAACATAGCTATTTCCTGGATAATTTGCAGTTGTATATTTTATGTTAATTTCACCGAAAATATTGCACCCCTGCCAGGTTTAGTAGGGGCTCACTGTGATATGAATAATTTCTAGCAAATCATTTTTTTTCCTCATTTAAGATTTGGCACCTTTTAAAGATTTTAATAATAGCAACAAGGAAGAAGATTTAGAACAAGCAAGACAGTGTAGCCAGAGAGAGAGAGAGAGAGAGAGATGCATGTAGAGAGTGAATGTAAACTAGCAAGAATAATTACATGGCAAACATTTTTCCACAGATTTTTTTTCCTTGTAATGTAATACCTATTTACTAAACTGTTTATTTTAGGTCCTTGGTTCACAATAAAATATTTATATTTGCTTTGCTGTAGGAAAAAAAAATATTGACAAACTGCTATTGAGATTTTTAAAAAGGCGGTTGGTATTTTACTTCCTAAAACAGCAAAGAAGGTTGATGACTCTCTCTTTTTCTTGCCTCCTACCACCTTCTCTATAGCTTAGGTATGCCTGGATCTAGCAAACCATGATGGCCAGGAAATCCTAGACTGCACTGGGACATTCACATTTAAGAGTTGTCTCATTTGTAAACTCATCTTAGTATTCTCAAACTAGTGACCCTTTCTCAGGGGTTATGCTATCCATTGAGCGCAACCCAATTCCTTATTCCCTGATCTGTCATCCAGATGACCAGGTACATCTCTGTCTTGTCTGGATAAAGCATCAGTTTGTTTGCCTTTATCACATCCTATACTGGCTGGAGACACTGGTTTAGCAAAAAACAGCTTCCTTGGAATTTGGTGGAAAGGAAAGATAGAGTTGGTTGTTGACAGCATACAGCATACGATTTCTTTGGACAATAAGAGATCCCACATAAGAAACTACTGTATCTTATTCCAAATTAGACCATTGATCCATCTAGCTTTGTACTGTTGACCCTGACTGGCAGCAACTTTCCACAGTTTCAGGTAAGAGTCTTTCTCAACTATACCTGGACCTGCTGAACGTTGAACCCCAGCTATACTGAAAGTAAAGCACATGTTCTCTGTGTGCATAGTCACATACATTGTTGGACATTATCCCCAGCTCTTAAAATGTGTAACAGGGCTTCAGGCTTTGCTGTCTTAATCTGAATTGCAGTCTTTTGAGCTTGAAATTTTATATATGCAAATAGTATAGTCCTTCTTGCTTCTGTGTTTCACAGAATTAGATTCAATTAGTTTGGAAGAAGAATGGCACAGTGGTCCTTAAAAGACTTTAGAGAATGATTTCTTTTTTAACCAGAAGGCAATGGTGAAGCCCTACTTAGCCCTGAGCATACGGCATATGAACTTGCAAAATCTGTATCTTGACAAACTGTGATATTACAGAACAAAAAACTTAAGAAAATGAAGTTTTAATTCTCATTTTTATTCAATTTTGGAAAGATTTAAAAAGGATGTAAACCCTTTTTCATAGCTGGGTTTTTTTCCTATTTTTTATTTTGGTGCTGTTTATGCACAAATATGAAAATCTAAAGAAGATCAGTGGGAATGCAAATAATGAACAAAAGGCAATCTACTACAGCCACAAGGTTGTGAATTTGATCCTGCCGGGCTCCAGGTTGACTAAGTCTTCCATCCTTCCACAGGTCGGTAAAATGAGTGCCCAGTTTGTTGGGGGAAATTAGCTAACAGATTGTAAACGGCTTAGACAGCACTCAGCTGATAAGCGGTATAGAAATACACATGCTATTGCTATTGTCTAAAATCTAATTATGGACATTTTTTTCTGCCTTGTCAACACACTTTTTCATGGCTGTTTTGTACCCACTACATTTTGAAGGAATATATGTTTACTGTAAGAACATGTACTTTTAGAGAGCAGGCATGCTCATAGGACAGCATGCATACATATGCATGTGCGTACACACACATATAGACTCCTGGCTTTTCCAACATTTTCAATATCCCATGATTTTGCTGGGATACACCCCCTTCATCCATTCAATTTAGCATCCTTTAGTTTCTTGGCCAGTGGATAGATAAGCTCCCATTTAGCTCTGCAGACCCAGGGCAGCAGGCCATCGGAACTGAACGAGCATCACAAATAGCAGCTCTGGAAGAATTGTTGTCATCAGGACTTCAGCAGCAATGAAAAGATTAAATTCCTTCCCCATGCCTGTTGTCATCTAGACAAGGATCAGCATCCAAAAAAATGTTGTTGTTGGTTTTTTTGGAAGTGGAGATGAACATCAGATATACTCCTAAATAAGCAACCTGTCCAGTTTTGCCCTTAGTTTCCAGAGCTGGAGCATGGGCTCAGCTGAAATAAAGGGTTTTAGCTTACTTTGTGCATCCTATTTCTTTAAAAGATTATTCTTGTTTGCATTGTGGGGATGAAGTTCATTCTGATTTTGAACCCTGTGGAAAACTAAGGTGTGTGAACAATACTGGAATGGCACTACGGGATAGGCAAAGTTGTTCCCATTTTGTGTTTTCAAAATAACAGATCTGTACCATTGAGAACGTGCTTTTACCCACTAGTTATAAGGCACTACCATACAGAAATTGGACTTGCTGTAACTGTTGCCAGTGTTGGTTAGTGGTTGAAGTTTACCCTCTGGTTGGTGGGAGGCTGGGATTCTGATGCAAATTAATATGTGGTTCCTATGTGTAAATTGGCTCTTAGAAAAGTAAATTAGCCCACTTCCTTCCGTGATTCCTCTTTAAAGGCCTTTTATCACATTAGAAATCATTATCCTCAGCAGTAATTTTTTAAAAAGCCAGCCTGAGCTCTGCCCTTCATTACAGTAGCAGCTTAAATGAGGGAGAACTGAGCCCTGTTACCTTTGTGCAAAGAATCAATTTGCAATCAAAAATAAATCCTATTGAGGTGGCCCATAGCTTTCCTTATAAGGTATGGGTCAGAATTTTCTCGCGGGAGGCCAATTGTTGCTCGGACTTAATGAAGTTTTGTGCTTTGTGTAAAAACGGAAGAAAGAAAGAAAGAAAGAAAGAAAGAAAGAAAGAAAGAAAGAAAGAGGGAAAGATTAAATAGAATTAAATGATCCAGATTTTTTTCCCAATGTTTTGTTTATTTTTATAGCTACATCACCAAAGCTTAGAAATGTACATTCTCCTTGAACTATTTACATACCTCACAGAATAATTTAAACAAAATTTGATTTCTCTCTCTATATATGTTTCTGTAAATAAAATATAGAAATATTAAAATAAAAGTAAGGATGTTATATTTCTAATGTCCATAACCATAAATTTGTATATAATTTAAACTATAGCCAAAACAGTAAAATCTTCTCTATTTTGTCTATTTTGTCTATTATTCTTATTGTATAATGGTATCTCTCAACTTGGAGTTTGACCCATTTGATCCAGATTTTCAGCAGTATTTTTTACTAATGTGAATGAAGAAAGAGATCAGGAAGTCCTACCTTTAGTATACAGCATGTCTAGAACCCTTTTAGAAACTCAGATTGATTTCTTGACATTGTCTGCTTTTATCTTTATTGTAGTCCTGTGAGGCAGATGCAGATCTGGAAACCGTCAAAGAGCCAAAAAAGTTGTGTCAGGTGGAATGTTGAACAGGATCTCCTGAAACCACAATTACTTCTGTTCCATAAACTGGGGAAGTGGATAGAGATTCAGATCAGGGTTACGGCCGGTGGAGATGGCAGGAGGGCTTCATTAGCTCTAGAAGAACCCTCCCCTTGCCGCGGTCTTGACTGCATCTCCTCCCATCTTTGAAATTAAAGAGAAAGCTGCGGAAGTTGAACCTTTCATATTATATTTGGCTTAAGCCTGATGTGTGTGTGTGTGTCTATGTGAGAGGGAGAGAGAGAGACTCAGGTCTGTGGCCTGAATAGGGTGTGAATCAGAGGCTTGGATGCCAGATTCTCCCATCCTAGGAACTGTGGTATGGGAAGGGCACAAATATCTTGCCCTTTCCATTCTCCCCTGAATTACAGTTCACCAAACAACATGGGATTACACCCAAGGACTCAACATTGTCAGGCATCTGCCAACGTGTGCTCATCTGGCAAAGGAGTCCACTTGTGTTGACCCTTCAAGCCACCTAGCCCCCATCCCCAACTTGCTGTAGCTTGCTCTTCACATGAGAGGCCATCCTCCACTTCTCTTCTGTTTTCCCTCTGCTTGGCTGAATGATTTGGGACAAAAGGCAGAAGGCAAGTGTTTGGGCAGGAGTGGCAAAGCTGGGGAAATTGGAACTGTAGCATCTCCTGACAATAACATTGACCAGACAGGACTCTAAAAACTTCTTGATCCACTCAGTTTCACTTCTAAGGCAAATTGCAACGGCCACTCTCCAGATTCTGTTTTTCATTAACAAAGTATAGTGATGACATTGTTGTTGTTCTGCTTACATATTGTCAGTCTGTGCAGATGTATGTTCAAGGAAAGGTACATGAAGCTTTCACATCACTCTCCCTTTAGAGGCTATTCATCAGTTGATGTGCTGATAAGTGATAAACAATTACTTTAATAAATAAATAACAGGTAAATCTCTATTGGTTCCTGCCCTTGCCTTGTGGTAACGAGATAACTGGGAGCCCTGGTTTTAAAAACAGGCAGAACCCCCTTCTTGGACACAAGTGTGATTTTGGCAAGTCAGATACCTATAGGATTACCAGTTTATAAAACTATGCTTAGTTAGACCACAAGGTGAATAGGAACAGTTGTGTGGGGTCATCCAATCCAGTCAATGAGCAATAGATCAGATCTAGGGCAGTAGGTCTGCCTATGTCAATTGGTGAGGATGGCTATGCAAAATCTCTTTGTCACTCTTCTGAACTTGGTTACTGAACTTGCTGGTTGGGACAAATGAGGCTCAGAATGCATAGAAGACTGCATACATTTAAGGACAATAGGCCACTGAATGTGACGTGCAAGGGAGCAACAATTTTGGAGGTGTTGCATTCATGCTATCTTGGTGGGCTTCCCTGTAGTATCTGACTAACCTCTCTGAAAAACAAGATACTGGATTGGTAGACCATTTTAACTAAGACCATTTCCGCACTACACTGTTATAGTGCTACTATTCTGCTTTCAGCATCCTATGGAATCCTAGAATCTAGGGATGGGCATTTTGAATTCTCAGCCAGGGAGCACTTTGACCTCAGAAAATTACAAACTCCAGAATTCCACAGGATGTTGAAAGTGGAATAATAGCACTATAACAGAGTAGTGCAGAAATGGCCTAAAGCCCACATGGATGAGAATTTTTCTTACCCATGATTTTGGAGAAGGTCTCTCTTTTTCTGAAGAACTTCTTATGTAATTGTTGTATTGTGACTACCCTCTTCCTCCTCCTTCTTTTGCATGGGATAGAGTAGAGTAAGGACAGAGAGAGGGAGAGGGAGAGAGAGAGAAGCTTTTCTGTCTAGTACTTACAGAATTGAACTTCCTACCTCAACACAGACAGAGATAGGAGTAGGAAATGTTTGCAAGGCTACAATAGAATTTCTTTGTTGGGTTGAGCTCTTGTAATAAGCTGTTGCTTGTTGCATTGTAATGACACCTATTGACATGGAATGGGTATTACACATTATTAGAACACTAATCAAAAGAGGGAAAGAGCACAAGGTGTTTTCTTGTGATGGATACTGTTGTGGTTTCTGCCTCTTAGGTTCATCTGTGCCAAGAGTAGACAAGTACAGCCCTGGAACTGTTTGTGGCCCCTCTAAGCTTTTTTTTTAATGACCCTCAACAGCTCCAGTCTCCCCATACTATCCCTTTTTTTGCCTCTCCCCCCAAAAGTGAATTTTCTCCCCTTGAAGTCTCCAGAAGCAAGCTTCTTTCACCTTTTATATTAGTTGTGGAGCCTTCCTGTACTGTTTAACATGAGAATACCCTTTCAGAAACAGAAGCTGACTAGAGTTTTATGTTTATTTTTGGGAAATTTTGGCAGTCTCTGCAATCCAGGGTTCCAGAGGCGGAAAGTTGGCTGTCAGAACTGTCATACTTGCCTGTCTCTGGTCTAGGCCTTTTCTCTGTCTCTTGGCAATTTTAGCCCATTCCTTCAATTTGTTGAGTTTTTTTTTTTTTTTTTGGTAAGATGTGTATTTGGAAGACTTGGGTCAAAAGTCATCTCAGTCTGGTGGATGGAAAGAAGAAAAACACTGAAGCTGAAGTCATCGAAATTTAGTTTTGCCAAAAAGATAAAAAGAGTGGCATCTTCTCCATGTGCTGTCACGGCAGCTGGACTTCATTAAGCCCTGATGTTAATCATTAGAGGACAGAAGATTTAGTGTGCAAACGGAAACCATAGGGGTAGCTCTTGGACAAGGTCACCCTGAACTCTGGGTATCCAGAGCCAGAAAAAACAAACAAACAAACAAGCAAGGATTGACCGTAAAACCTTTCTGACCCCACGTCTGTCTCTTAAAATGAGGAGAGAGAGCAATGATCTGACTATGAGAATTATTTTGCAGTTGATTGGTTTTCTGATTACCAGAGCATGAGGTCTGGGTGGATGGGGTAGAAAGTTGTTCAGATCTGCCCTGGATTCATGTGAGTGGAAGAAATTAATGTTATGGTTGTTTTTTGTTTTTTTTCTGTAATGTGTTTAACAATTTCTCATTTTACTCTCTCAAGTTTTTTTCTCTCCTCCTTAGCCACATACAGTGCATTTTGAGGAAGGATTATTAATAGCTTCATATACCGTATGCAGTATTCTGTTGAGAAAACCTGTTAGGATTCTGTATATCTAAAGGGAAAATGTTTAAAGGCAAAGGCAGGGAGGAAACAGATCAATGTCATGGAGAACTGTGATGCCATAAAAACAGCTATTGCCCGGTAATGTCGTATCGCCAAAGCCAATGACATCCAGGTGAAAGTGGGCCAGCGTAGCTCTTGATGTAAGAGGGCAGATGGCTCCATTTGAACTTTGGTGGGCTGTCTCATCCACTTACAAGGCTAAGCTGCGTAATTGCTCAGCAAAACAAGGGAAGGGATTGGGTGGGCAGAAGCGAAAAGTGTGTGGCGGGGTGGGAGACTAGGGAGTGAAGAAGATTGGAAAAGAATTAGGTTATTACATTTCCTCCTTAATTCTTCATCAGGGCTGCTGCCTCTTTTTGCTAGAGAGAGCGAAGAAAAAGAAGAAGAAGAAGAGAGAAAAATCAATGCATTCTGATTCTATAATTTCCCATGGTGCCTCACTCAGAGCACAGAGTGCCCTGGGAGGTGACATACCTGGTCATGAAAGCTTGCTCTCTCTCTCTCCATTCTCTCTCTCCCTCTCTCTCTCTCTCTTTTCCTCCTCCTCCTCCTTTTTTCCCAGTGAAAGAATTCATTGGAATTTCACAACCTTTGCATGCTTTTGTGAAAACACTCATTTGTGTTTGCGCCAATCCGCTAATGGCGGATGCCGGGGTTTGCGAATCCCACCTACATTCGGTGCTCGTTATGGCATGGAATGCGCCGTTAATAATGCATCTGTGAAACTCAGCTGCGAGGGAGCCAAGTAATTATCCCACCGTAGTGTTCCCTGCTTCAGTGTCATCACAACTGGGGCTTCATTAAAAGTCCTAACAGTAGAGATGTTGTGTGGTGTAGCCTCCGTGTGTTGTGTGTGTGTGTGTGCATGTGTGTGCATGCGCATATATATAAATATATATATATATATATTCATTTAAATTATCAGCAATGCCATGGCTCAGAGGTAATTTGACTTTTTGAAACCGTCGAGAGCCCCTGTGAATTTTCTTCCTCCTCTCCCTCTCGCTGCCATACCAGCTGATCAGCCCCAGAAGAACAAAAGGTTTATCTGAAGCTATGAAGCATATATTCACCAGCTTCTGGCGTCTAGATAAAAAAAAAAATCAAAGTACTCCATTGAACATGTTAATACTGAGCAAAATGCACACAGTCAGACACTAAACCTTTACAGGGATTTAAGCATTTGAAAAGTGATACTCTGATCAGGTCTTGAGTCAGTTTCCTTAAGTATGGAGTTGAGCAAAATCAGAAAATAATATAGGTTTTAAAATAAATGGGGCACTTACCAGTCATCCTCCTTATAAGAAAGAAAGAAAGAAAAAACTCTTCCTGTCTATTTTTTATCAAAAGGACTCGCCCAGACCTTAGTAACAAGGCTGAAGGACTTTTGAGACATTGTCTTTCTTGTGTCTGATGCAAAGTGAGCACAGAGAAAAGGTTGAATAATTAAGAGCAGATTTTTGAGTTCTTGCTGATTTAGGGAAGGATGTATAAGGCAGTGACAGAGTTTCCAGTCTGAACAGAGAAAGCTTCAAGTCATAAGAGTATAGGAAGGACCCTGCTGGCATATACCAGAGGCCTGACTGGCCCAATGTTCTGGTATCATAACAGACAATGAGATATATATCGGAAGTCCGTGAATAGGACATGACTTCAACACAGCATCCTCTTTTTTGTGTTCCCCAGATATTGGTTTGTTGTTGTTACGTACCTTCAAGTTGACTCCCAACATGAGTATCCTTAAGTATAAGGGATTGCATCCTAGGGTTTTTCTGGCAAGATTTATTCAGAGGCTTATCACTGTATTCCTCTAAGGCAGTGGTTCTCAACCTGTGGGTCCCCAGATGTTTGTAGACTTCAGCTCCCAGAAGCCTCAGCCACTATGGTCAATGCTCAGGGCTTCTGGGAGCTGAAGTCCAAAAACATCTGGGGACTCCCAGGTTGAGAACCACTGCTCTAAGGTATGACTTGTCTAAGGTCACCAAGTGGCTTTCTGTGGATGAACAGGGATTCAAATATGGTCTCTTAGTGTCTTAGATCAAGACTCAGACCACTACACTACACTGGCTCCTAGCACTGATTGCTAATATTGCTGTCGATATTGACGATGTCAGTATTGATTGATGTCAATATTGGTATTGACAGTCAGTTAATGTTATAAATATGACCATATGTAGCTGTTACAGCTAGTGAGAGTCCTGTCTTCCTTCATGAATTCATTGCCTTTTCAGAGTCATATAACCTAGTAGCCATCACCAAATCTTAACTGGTGATGGCTTAATCTTAATTGGATTCCCACCCTTGCAGAGAGGAGCATTCACTTTAAGTCTAAATCTGAATCTGACTGCAAGAAATGGATAGTGACATACTCCAATTTAAATCTTCTGCCCAGTGGAGAAGAAGAGGTTGTGAGTGTGCCCTGCTAGTTGTGTTAAGCTGTTAACATGTTGGGACAGCCCATGGTTATCGTGGTGGACAAGACGTTGTGAGCCACTTCGGAATTAGAAGGACCGTATCTCCTCTTATGATCCCATTAGAGTTCTAAGTTCCTCAGGAGAAGCTCTTCTCAGGCTTGTTTGGTGGGGAGAAGGAAAAGGGCTTTTGCTGTGGTTGCTTCCAGACTTTGGAACTCCTTGGAACCTAAGATGGCCTCTTCTTGCTCTCCTGCTGCCAACAAGCCAAAGCATTCTAATGCCATTAGGCTTTTAGAAACTGGCTAGGAAGGGCTGTTAAGGGTTTGCTGTGCTGTTTTGTGGTTTATAGGCAATCTTCTAATACATTTTAATGATTTTAACTTTTTAAATAGTTGTCTTTTATGTAAGTTTTATATTTATATTTTTTAGTGATGTTTTAGCATAGCCTTTAGTCTTTACTCTTTTTAATATTTTGTAAGCTGCTTTGAGTCTCAATGTTGGGGAAAAGGCAGAATATAAAGTAACAAAATAAAATCAATCAATTAATTAATTTATACCCAGCCACCCACCCCGCGCCCGTAGAGGATTTCAAACAGTTCTTTAAATAATAAATAATCAGTTACTTTAGTACAAATGTGGCAGTCTCCTAAGACAGACATTGGGGTGGGAACCCTGAATGCCAAATCTGAGACCCCTTCTGTCACCTCAGGCAGGAAGGCTGCTGGGTGGTAGAGCAAGGCTGTTCACAAGTAGGTGAAACATGTGATAAGGCTTTAGACAAAGAATGTAGGTTCAGGAGAGGTATTAAGGGCAAGAGATAGGTTCCCAGATGTTCTAATCCCAAGTTATTTGTACTTAACATGGAAGAGCCAATCCCTTGGACAAGACTAAAAAGCAAACAGGAAGCTAATGGAGCTGTTTCCACTGATAGAAACATAAAAGACTGCTGTGATGTGGCCTGTAATACATGTACCAGATGAAAATCTGGCTACCACATTTAGTACAATGTGTGGTTTTGGGATGGTTTTCAAGTGTGGACCAATAGAGAGCATCTTAAAGTAAACTAAACAGAAGGTGATTAAGGCTTGCACTAGTTTTGTTCATGAGCATGTTGCCAATCAAGAAATGTAGTTGACACCCTGGCCAAAGCAGGGCACTCGTAGCCTCTGCCACCATTTGACCATCCAAGAAGCATTCTGGATTTTTTTCTGAGCTTATGTGCAAAACATTCAAATGCTTTATGCTTATGCCACAGGTTACTCATCCGTGAACATAGGAAATGCTTTGTATTGAATCAGTCAGCTAGCCTAGTACCATCTCCTTTTTGCCTGGAAGCACCATTAGTGGTGTTTTTTTTGTCTAAGACCCTGTTATGTGTCACACTGTCCAGAATGGTGAGGTTGGTAGCAACCTAAGGCAGGGCTTTTTGTGTAGGAGTGTTCTAAGAACTTCTTCACAAGTCTCACATTACTGGCCTGTAGTCTTCTGCTGAAAATTATTGTGCCATGCTTTTTACTGTTTAAAGTTTCACTTCAGTTTTAGAATATCTTCCTATTTTAATGTTTGATATTTTATCAGTTTTGGTTGGTTGGTTTTTGTCTGACATTGTATTTTACTGTACTTATGTTTTTATTATCAATCTTCTAGCTTTCTGGAATTTTATTGTTGCACTGCCTTCACCGTTACCCTTTTCCCAGAGTCATGGAGGGGCA